>BJCN01156550.1:0-16609 GCA_018326445.1 Flaveria brownii
CATTGTAACGTTAAATATTATTTCAAACTTATCGTAGAAATTTGAATTATGAAATGAATTTATAAACTAAAGTTTATATAGTAGTTCACATGGAATATTGCATCCCGTCACATAATTAACACGAATATCGAGTAATATTACGTCATATCAAATAACGTAATAAATACAAAATTACACGACTATCGAGGAATATTACGTCATATCAAATAACGTAATAAATACAAAATTACACGAAAAACGAGGAATAATATATCTCGTCAAATTATTAAATGTGAAAATAGGGTCCGTAAAGCAGTTCACGGCCCGTAAGTGAAAGGTCTTAACGGGCCGTGAAAAATTTAGACCGTGAACTCCTTCATGGGCCGTTACGTTTTTGAATAACTGATTTGACTGCCCGACAGTCAATACGGCCCGTGAAGGGCCTTACGGCCCGTAAGGAGGACGTCTCTTTATCCTCAAGGGCGTCTCTTTAGTAGGCCCCTTTAATTATTTATTATTAGGGTTTAGGGTTGATGTAATCGAGATTCTCAGTTGATGAAAACAAACATAATGATAAACATAAGGTTTAGTTTGTTTTATGATATCAAAAATGAATATTTGAAAGCATATTGACGTGTCAATAATTTAATAAAATACAAAATGATTTAATTAAAAAAATGAAAAATAATTTAATTGGTGATGGCCTGATGGACAACTCTTAGCACAACATAATATATTGCTGGTAGAATGTCAAACTAGTTGCGTATATAAAAACAAATGAATCAATTTGAAAATGGTGTGAAACACGTGATTATATCACCTTAATAATCTCTATACTAATAAATAAAAATAGTAAATTTATAAAATATTATTTAATTTTTAAAATTGTTTCAATTAGGTAACTCAAGTTTTAAAAGTGTTTTAATTAGGTCACTAAATTTTTATATTTTATATAAATTAAAAGTCTTAACATGTTTTTTAGCATGTTATACTTTTGGTTTCAATTAAAAAATATTTTTTCTATCTTTTGATGCTGATATGGAACGTTGACGTAAATTTTAGGTGTTTTTTTTTCATAATTAACATGTTTTTTTATTTAAAATTCCGACCCCCACGTCTTCTGCACTGTTACTTTCTTGACATAAGAAAATTTAATGATGACTTAATTTGATCGTTTGGTGATCCAATTTAAAAAAAATATGCATTGGTGATTAAAGTAGAACACTTTTGAAACTTGGTCACTATTCTATAACATTTTCCCTAAATAAAAAACTTAAATACCACATGTTACTACCTAATGGCTCTTTAAATTTTTTTTTCCTTGCCTATCTCTTCTATTAATTATACAAACTTCTTTTAAATGTTTTTAAAATTTGTCTTTTGTCTCTCTCCTATTAAATGATTTCTATAATTACTTTTATAAAGTGTTTTATATTTTCTTAAAGAAAGTTAGGATTATTCATAAAATATTTTCATAAATTAATCATTTCTTATATTCTTTTTATAGAACATTTCTAAAACTAACTGTATAATTCTTATAAAATATATATTAAAAATACATAATATTTCATAAATATGTAACATGACTAAGAGTATAGCTTTACATTTAAGCAACCTATGTAATACACGTGGTTTTTAACATATTATTCAATATAAAATAACTTAGAACTTAGCTCATATCAATCACATTTTGCTTTGAAGATATTGAAATAATTACGAGTTAAGAAACCCTACGCCATGTAGTGTAGAGAATTTGAAGTAAACAAACCGAATGATTTGAGAGTCGTGAAAAGCATTCTTCGACTAAAATCATTTGAGGTACAATCCGAACATTCAATCAGATAAATTCACAATTTTATAAGCGATATATAAATTTAGAGAGAGTTTCTTGAGCGAGATAAAAAAGAAGTGTCAACCAACTTGCAGGAATTCTTAATTTTGCAGGGATGAGGCAAACGACCGAATATGGTTTTCATGTTTAAAACACACATTTTTTATCCTGAGTTTCACATGTGAAACTTTAAGAAAATCAAAATTTGATGCGTTTTTAATAAATATTTTTTTACTAGCTTAATCCCAGCTAGAAGTTCTGCCTCTTGGGCCCCGCTAGGGGGTGCTACTCCTTAGACTCCACTTTCAGGGGCGCTGCCACCTAGACCTTCGTTGAGAGGTGTTGCCCCTTTGAGACCCCATTGTTTTGCCCCTACGAATGTTCTAATATCAAAGATCACAATAAACCCAAAGAAGCACACACTCTTCACCTCTTGACTTGTTTGATAGATATTATGATCATATTTGTCGACTAATCAATCCAATTACACTAATATATCTAGCATTTAGTCATGTGGAAGCACACTTAGAATAATCAGCTACACAGACAACAATTGAGCATGTTTTGACGGTCTGCGATGATCATGTAGCTGTGAAAAAAATGGTTAGCTTGGGTGTCTTTTAAAGTGTAAGTCTTACTTTCCCTGTATCTACCACCTGGCTAGTTTCAACTTAATAAAATTCATCTTCTCCATTCAATAAAAAAAAGAAGAAAGTAGAAAGATTAGTGTTATTTGTTGGAGTTTTCAGTGCCTTATGCGGTTCTGTTGTCATCCATCTCCTTTAATAGCTATCAAATTTCATAATTGTTGGTCAAAAGGCATTAGAGGGCTTGTGAAACCCCTTTGTTTATGCATTGAGCCACATGATCTAGTAACATTGACATGGTATACTTTGATCCACAAGATCTTGGTCCAGAAGAGCATTATAATATCATCGGTATATATTTAACCATGATTAATAATACTTACAATTAATAAATTAACCTAATCCAATCGTAATATCTATAGCTTAATCATTCTCTTTGTTTTTATCTACCCTTTTAATTTTTACACATGTCGTTAGTTTTTTAATCGTATAAATAAATATTTATTTTATTATTTAGTATTATACATTGAATTTAGTCAATGTATACACTTCCTTTTAAAAAAGTTGCCCGAACTATGCTCAAACATTAAATCGATACCCACCAAATTGGCATCTAGCCTTGCGTTACTTCCCCTCAAATCATATAATATTCCTTATCCGTTTATAAAGCCAAAATAATACCATTTTAAATCATATTCCTCAACTTTTCTTGCTAGTAATATTAAATATCTTAATTCGTTTATTTATATATATATATTTTTACTAGACTAAAGACACGTGTAACACACAGGTTCAATTTAAAAATATTATTGTTGTTTATAAGGTTTGTAAGTTATAATGTTGTTGATAATACTTTGTATATCGACTTTTATATATAATTTTTAACATTAGCTACATCTAATATTAGTAGGTTTTCTTTATTAATATTTATACGTCTAAATAGTGTATAATATGAAATGAAATGAACTTATAAATAAGAACTTTATGTAATAAACAAATTAAATTGAACATGAAGAACAATATTTCAAATTTATAAACATCCGGAAATTTATTTGTACACAACATTTGATGTTTTGTTGGTGATTTTTAATCAATATCTAATATTAATAGTTTTAGTCTCTGTCTACTTTTAACTCGAGATAATATAACATAGAACTGACCATGATATCTGTTTAAAAACAAACCAACTTTGTATAGCGATTGGACTTGACTCTTTTTTATTGTTATTGTAAAACACACTACTAACAGGAACTGTCTTCTTTAAAATTTAAAAGAAATCCTTTTGTCTGAATGTGTCAAAGTCAACCATAAAATAAAATTGTGATTTTCAATATTACTTCCAGATACATCAAAACAATTTACACACATATCAAACGAATATCAACCAAACATAATAATTATATGGCAGTACATATAAAAAGAGATAAAGAAATTGAAAAAGTATAACCATGTAATACATCTTCATAGATGAATTTGAAGTAGATCACTTTCAAATCAAAAAAAGAAAGTAAAATAATATTAATCCAAAAATACAATTGTAGACAATGATAGGTTAAATCATAATCGTATAGGATGAGAGCTCAAATATAAAAAAGCAAATACATTTTGTTGAAGAAAACTTGATGAAATCAAAGCCAAAATGAGAACGTTGATTAAGTCTGTCGAAGGCGATATCATCAGATTTTATAAAGACAAATTGCGAGGGTTGTAAAGCTGCGATGGTTGAGAAATATTTTAAAATCGGGTATGATTTCATTTCAAAAAAAAAAGATACCCATGAATTCCTTCAAATTGGAGAGGAGTCAATGAAAAAATTCTATAACTTTTGTCAAGATTCGAATGTAAACCGAATATTTAATGGAAACACACAATCAAGGAATCGGTTTTATAGATAAAGAAAATCATAAATGATTTCTACAGTTTTTATTGATTAACAATTTGAAGAAAGAAGAAATATCGGGTATGATTTAATTTAAAAAAAAATATGCTCTAATTTGGGGTTAAATTTCTAAATTTTTCTTGAATATCTCTTGTCTCAAAAGTTAACTTTTATTTAAATGAATCTAGACGAACACTAAGCACAAATTCATATTTAGAAAGAATTGCAAAAATAAAAAGTTTAAGAAAATAGTACGTGACATTAAAGTTATTGTTTTATTAATAAGTATAGATTTATTTGAAGGATGTCTAGAAACAAGTTTAATACCGAGTTTTATCGTTTGGTTTAATAATTAAACATCTTTATTTACCATTTGTTTGGATAGTTCTGATTGATGTAACATTTACTTTTAGATTAAAGTATATAATGGGTGGTTGGGTACCAAATCAATACGATAAGACAAATATATCTACAAGAAGAATATATTTGTAACACTTCAATTAAAATAGAATTGACGTGACATATAATAAAAAATCAAACATGAATTCATATATGATTTAAAACGTTAGAATATTCAAATTAAATGCAAAACATAGTCAATAACATGTAGCAAAAAACAATTATCTTTTTAATCCCTCGAGATGTCTTTTGTGTTTTGGTTTCTCGAATAACCATGTAATCTAACGTATAAGAAAGGAAAATCTAACGTATAAGAAAGGAAAATCTAACGTATAAGAAAGGAAAATCTAACGTATAAAAAAGGAAAATCTAACATATAAGAAAGGAAAATTAAAAAATACGAAAAATAAATATCAATAAGAGTATTCAAAGATTTACACACGAGTAACTTAATATAGAAATTCTCAACAAGATGTTATTGGCGGTAGTGGTGATGGTAATGGGTGGGTGAGTGGTGATGGTCGTGATGGGAACGAAGAGTGAAAAAGAAAATTGAATGAAAGAAATAACCACCCGCGGGGAGGGGGGGGGGGTTCATGATTTTTGGGTGTTCGGATGAAATGATAATAATTATGTAATAAGTCATCTTATTTTTCTGACCAATCATACATCTTATTTTTCTGACCAATCATACATCTTATTTTTTTCATTTTCTTACAACGATACATTGCATTCTAATTTTCAATCTTGCATACTTATCGGTATCTTATGTCTCAAAACTACTTTAATTCTCATTTCGTGATTATCTACCTTGTTATTCTCATGTCGATAATTGAGTGTGAGAGTTATGTCTTCCACATACACAAAATTTGATAAACAATCATTAAATATATTTAATAACGAGGGAGAATCACTTTTTAACGATTTCTAAAGGTGATGTATTTCATTTTCATTTCCTTATCAATGAACTTGTTTAAGACCATGCAATAAATTAATCAGTTTGGACACTCTTTTGACATTTTTAGAAATGTAAATGACATATAAACAACCTTAGTCAACTTTACAAAAAACCATTTCTAATAACTAACTAGAAGAAGCAACCCTCTTTGAACCCACATCTTGATTGTAGCTATTTGATGTCCATGGTAGATTTTTTTTTAAAAGTCTATATGACTCTTCCAATGTCTTGAAAGTAAATCAGTGTGATTAATCTCGTCTCTAGTTAGCTTTTTTTTAACGGGCAAACAAATACTATAAGCCTAATCATCCGGGTAAGCTTATTGACAAAAGACCACTCACGCCCTTGGTGAACACAGATAACGGTGGTGACCCGGCCCCTCCACCATTCAAAGGGGAACCCACCGTTTGAAGGCTTACGGTGGTAAACAATTTGATATGATGTTCATGAGCTATCTGCAATTAGTTTATTGGTTGGAACCCATCTATAACCTCTATATTGTATCAAGTAAGACTAGGTTGTTTAGTCGTCATGGAGCGTGCAAACAATTTGATTTACATACTTTGATGGTTTGGGACGGGTTCTTTTTTTTTTTTTTAACATGATTTGCTTTGAAAGTTTATCAAAATGCTATACTTGAAAAGGAAAGATTAAATGCTTTACCTTTTCTGTATCAAAGAAGTTTATGAAAATAAATGAAGAAAAAAAACTTTTGAGTACGAAATTCAATTTACCTAGCCGGTTCCAAACTAAAAACTGATACGTGAAACTCAGTTATTCAACCATTAAACCAAATTATATTCGTCCTGGCCCGAGCAAGTAAAACAATTTGGAAGGTCTAAACTGTTTCAACAGTTTTTTTTTAAGATATCCCCACGTTTCGTACACACAAACACAAGAATTACGAGATTGTTTTTGATCAAAAGAATAACTAAAGAAATAAGCATCTTATACTTTAATAAATATTCTTTTAAAAAATGTTAGTAATAACCAGTTTTAAATAACCGTTCCCTAACCTACGGTTTCTATCGGTTCCTAATCGGTTTCTATAGTACCGGTTAATAACAGGTTCGATTATCGAGTTGAACCAGTTAACTCTTTTTATGTGACCATCCATATTACAAGCCTATTGGGCCAGGGGGTTTTCTCAACAATGGTTTTTCTTTTGAGGGGATTATGGGTGTGGTCCCGGATGAAAAATGGATAGGTAACCCCGATTAAAATAACACTTATCATCCGATGCAGGGTCGTACATTTGCCGTTTAAAAAAAAAACAAGCCTATTGGGCCAGAAGGGCCATGAATAAGATATTATGCTTCCTCTAGAAATTAGGCCCATTAAGTCATCCACACAAAACGTCAGCGTATCATACTCTCTTTTTCTTTCTATTTCCCCTTGCCCTAATCAAGAACAATATAAAGAACAAAGTATACGCATCGATCAATTTTCTCACAAAATTGGCTCTTTCAGAACGTTTTTGGTATGATTTTGTTTCTTTTTTCGTATTGGGTTGCTAAATTTTCAACCTTTTTGTGTGATTTGATGTGTTTGATCGAAAACCCTAATCCGATCTGCTCATCGGTTGTTGTTTTGCAGTTGGTTGCTTAATCTTGATCGCCATGGCCAAAAGCTCGTTCAAACTGGAACACCCTCTTGGTACTTTCTCACTCTGTGTTGCTTTTCATCTGAATTTGAATCATCTTTGTGTGTTTCTAGTGATCATAATTCAGAAATTTTGAATCTTGTAGTTGGGTTGTTGTGCTCTTGATCTTGGTTTTTAGTTTTGTTTCAATAATTTTGGTTATTTTGAATCTTGTTTGGTGGATTGTAGCTTTATCTGTGATGGATTTTGGTTGTTTACTTCATTAGGGTTTTTTTTCAGTATTTGTAGATGGAGATAGGGAAAATATTACTTGTTGAGTATGTATCTCAGTTTGGTTGTTTGTTTTTGCATTGATGACGGTTTGAGCTGATCTCTGATTAATATGAAAACTTTAGGTGTTTTTGGGGTTGCTTATTAAAATTGCTTGTCTACACTCATACACAAAATTAGCAGTTTCAAGTTGCTTAGTTAAAAAAAAAAACGTTTTTATTAATAAATCATCTGTTTGTTTGTGATTGATGTTGTTCGCGTTTAGTGGGGTTTTACTGGGTGTTTTTTTTGTGTGTTTGTTTACGAACGTCACAAATCTAAACGGAAGAAGATACCCATGTTTGTGTTTGTTTGGCGTTAAATGAATAAAACCTTTTCATGCTGGTACAATTTTATCAAAAATAATGAACATCAACAATCTTCAGTGGAACATAAACGGTCCATTTGCAACCCTAAGCATGCATACATCAGGAATAAGATTAATGCATTTTGAAGTTTCTTTTCACTTTCTAGCTTTTAAACACTTGTTGAGTAAATCTATGTCTATAGTTTTCTACACTATACAATCAGATAGCAAGTGACAGCTTATGTATCTATTTCCAACTTAAATTCTTCAGAGAGGCGCCAAGCTGAAGCTGCTCGCATCAGGGAGAAGTATCCCGACAGAATTCCGGTATTTGATGCGAAATTATTCATGTTTTCATATATTTATTCATGCATATGTATTATTTTTCTGTTCTTGTTTTGTTTTACAGGTTATTGTCGAGAAAGCAGAACGAAGTGATGTCCCAGACATTGACAAGAAAAAGTTTGTCACTTTCTTATATTCTTGTTAATGGTTCATGTTAATGATATTGATTTGGTGGTTATATATTCCTCACCAATGTCTTAAATTATTTTCTATGCCTGATCACACCAAGTAGTTCATGTTTTTGTATAAATATTCCACACTTACGTCAATATCTGCATCATTTTCTTTATTTTATGTTCTTCATTTTGTGGGCCCCCACATCAACTGAACAGGGACAGATACTATATAGATGAAGACATGAAATTAAATGAAAAACTTTGTTTTCTTGACTCATAAATCTTTAATCTTGAATGATTTATGCAGATATCTAGTACCTGCTGATCTTACCGTTGGACAGTTTGTCTATGTGGTCAGAAAAAGAATTAAGCTCAGTGCCGAAAAGGCTATCTTTATCTTTGTCAAGAACATCCTCCCACCAACTGGTTAGTATCAAATCTTTAGAGTGCAATTTAAAGGTTGCAAATGGTTCGGTTGAAATGGGCCGGGTCAACCCACACACACTTTTTTATTGTTATGTTTTTACACCTTAATTTATAATGAAATTCTTATAGACTTCCACCAAAGTTGCACCTAAGTTTTTAATAATCTTATGGGCTTTGATTTCGACCCATTTCAGTTCGAGATCCATTTTGTAAAACGGGTCAAAATCAGAGCTCACTTCAGGGCTTCTAATGGTTTATATAATTGGTTTGTTTGGTTCTAACTGACATTTTAATGTGATTGGTAGCTGCAATGATGTCTGCAATATACGAGGAAAACAAAGATGAAGATGGTTTCCTCTACATGACATACAGCGGTGAAAACACATTTGGATTGATCTGAAGCTAAACCTGGAAGACAATGATCTGTTATGTAAATATGGTTTATGTGTACATTCTTTCATCAATCATGCTCACTTTGTTCAGTTTCTCGTCTTGGGAACTTGTTTCGTGTGACGGTTTAACAGTATTCACATTTAGTAGTTTAACTTCATGGTTGTATTTGTTCCTGCATGTTCAAGTATTTTGTTGCTACGTGTCATACTCCAGTTGTGATATTTGTTTATCGTATTGTTGACGCGAGTAGGTAAGTTGGTTAGCTTTTGAAGAGACTTTTTGGAAATCGGGTTGACCGGTTAATCAAAACTCGACGAGGCACCGGTTTGGGCAGCTTAGCAGGGTTTTGTGGAAGGTGGTTATAGCTCATCAGCTTGTGCCTCAAAAGCTTGAAATTGCTGTCGGTGTTATTTCAAGATTTGAAGCAGTATACTTTCAAGGATGTTGAAGTAGGATCTAAAATCTCTCATTTTCTGTACTCTTGATTAGATATTATTCTATATGATCAACAAATATCATAAAAAAACAACATACTTTTTAGCTTTTCTCACAAGTCTTTGTATAACTTTTTGCATGTAGAAAACCAGCATATTTTATGTTTTGTCTTATAAAAATCTTTCAACGTTTTTTCACATGAGAACCCAACATATTTTATTCTTAATTCACATAAAAATCTATTTAACAATTATTTACATATTAAAGTCACATTATTTTTTAAATTTAAGCAAATTCCAAAAGAAATTTTAAAAATGTGTCACACACAATATTTTGGTTGCGTGCTTTCTCCCCGACGTGGCTCGATGAACTTATTGGATCTTGAGTTCGAATCGTTTAACTATGGGAGCTCGAGTTCGATTGCGAGAAAAGGTTAAAAAAGAAAAAAAAAATGATATGAAAGGTGTTTTAATTTTTTCTAGATTAAGCCTGAATTTAACATAAAAACGACTTTAATGTGTACATAATTGTTGAGAGGTTTGTATGTGAAAAAAACAAAAAGTACATTGATTAATTATATACAAAATATGTTGGGTGATTTTTACGAGACAAAACACAAATTATATTGATTTTTGTAAAAAAATTGTACAGGAATTATTATAAGAAAAAACTGTAAGTATATTGTTTTTTTTTTACTTGCCTAACAAAATTTTCACTTTTGTTGTAAATAATTTAAGAAAAATAAATTAAAAGCCTAACGTTTTAAGAAATACATTTAAAACCGCCTGTTTAAAAAAGAACTTTTAATAAAAACAAAACAATTTAAAAATACTTTTTAAAAAATTGAAAAATACAAAAATTTCTTTAATATATATAAGAGTAATTTACACTTTTGGTCCCTGAGGTTTTTCTAAAATTACCAATTTAATCCAAGATCTTTTGGTTATTTTATTAAAATCTAACAGAAAAATCTAACTTTGTTAGCGAACTGAAATGGTTATAAAATACAAACCATAGGGCTTGATTAGTTAAAAGATTTCTTTTTAAACTCAAATGGTTAAAATGTCCAAACATATAGATCAAAATAGTATTTTACTCCAAATAAATAGATAGATAATGTTTAGATTATCTATTCAAACTCTCAACGTGACAAGATAAACACCCAAATAACAATAACTATTTCTTTCAAACCAATTTAAACCGCTTATTAACTTATCATATACTCTTCCACATGTTATGATTTTGAAAATAAGAGGGAGAAAGAAAAAAACACCACATGCACCATTGTATGGAATTTATTGTACCACCCGATAAACAAGCATATAAAGTTAATTTGACTAGTTTAAGAGTACAAAAAATAAAATTATCATTTATGATTTTAACTACCTTAATTATATTTTACACACTCATGCCAATTATGTAATCATATTTGTTCACTTCTAAATAACTTTACCATTTTTAAATGTCTATAACTTTTTTATAGTTTAATATTTATTCAAAAATTATATGATAAAAACGAGAATATTATTCTATTAATACAACTATGGTATTATAATATTTTTAATTAAAAAAAATCACATGTTGTTTCCCGTTGTATCCCGCTGACACTCTCATAGTTTATAAATATATATTTTCCATCTTTATTATATACAGTTATGTATATGTATTAGAATTATCATTCAAAGTTATCATTTTCAAATTTTTAATACAAAAAAATATAACAAATAGTTGGTTCAAACCATCAAATGGCCTGAACCATTAAATCGTCAAAAAGGTAAAACGTGATAAAATCGTCCGGTCCAACCCGACACGTTTGATTTATCGTTTTCTGAAACCATAATTACATCTAAAGTTAAAAGTTTTTATCGAAACCAGACAAACCGAACTCTAAATGTAACAACCTATTTTATCTTCATTTCACCACCTTATAAGTTATAAACCCCATCAACCCCACTCAATCATCCATTAACACACACTACCAATGGCTACCACAATCAACACACCTACACTTAACTTCATCACATCACTATCCCTCTCCATATTGCTGTTTGGAGCCATTGGTTCGTGCGAACCGACCACCGGAATGTACATCTTCGGCGACTCACTAGTCGACGTCGGAAACAACAACTACTTACCTCAATCCCTCGCGAAAGCCAATTTCCATCACAACGGTGTCGATTACCCCACCGGAGAAGCCACAGGCCGGTTCAGTAACGGAAAAAACTCCGCGGATTTTCTAGGTACGTTTGGGAACTTTTTTTAAATACATAGAGTTGTTTTTAAATGTTGAGCGGTTTTTACTGGTAAAATAAAATCACAGTTATTTATTAGGAGTTTGCTATCTGTGCAAGCAGACTTTGAATAATCTGACACGGAGTCTACTCGCTGAGTCTACTCTTGAGTGTAATTTACTGGGTATGTTTGTTTGTTTGTTTGTATCGTGACAAGCAAGTTTCTTGATGACTCAGAAACTTGTTTTTACGTATAATTTACTTTTTAATAAAAAGAAGTATTTTTTCATATTTAATTTAATATATATTATTTGAATCCTAGGATCCACATGCCAGTTAGCGTACTTTGTGTCAGATATTTTACAGTTCGTTTTTACAGTAACGAATTCCCTATTACACAACTGTAATTTTATTTTACTATTTGAAACCATTAAACATTTGAAAAACACTCTTTTTTTTTATAAAATTCTTATGATTTGTGTTTTAAAAGTGAAACTGTGTGTGTAATTTGACAGAGGAGACGGTGGGGTTACCGTCGGCACCACCGTATTTATCTCTAGTGAAGGAATCTGAACGGTTTAGTAGCGCGATTACTCCGGTCACCGGAGTTAGTTTTGCGTCTGGAGGTGCCGGAATCTTAAACAGAACTGGTGAACTTATTGTAAGAATGCCTGCATGCATGTATCTCAAAATGTTATATGATCAAATTCATTCTTAAAAGTAGGGGTGTCTATAACTTGTTGAGGTCGATCGAACCGCCATCCAAGCCGAATCCAATCGACTGTTTCGAGATGCAAATGGTTTGGTTCGTGGTTTAGTTGGTGGTTTGATGATTTGATGGTTCTACCCGGTTTAAAACTTTAAAGCATCAGTGTAACTAACTTATTTTGTTGGGCAACTTTGTCAAATAGTAACTAACTTTTAAAAGTGTTCCGATTAAGTAACTCAAGTTATAAAAATGTTTCAATTATGTCACTCAGTTTTTATATTTTATATAAATTAAAAGTCTTAACATGTTTTTTAGCATGTTATGCTTATTGTTTCAATTAAAAAATATTTTTTTCTATATTTTGATGCTGATATGAAACGTTGACGTAAATTTTAGGTACATTTTTTTATTTTTTTCATAATTAACATGTTTTTTTATTTTCTAATATAATTTTATATATTGAAAATTCTGACCCTCATATCTTTTCCACTGTTACTTTCTTGACATAAGAAAATTTTATGATAACTCGATTTGATCGTTTAGTGATCCAATTTGATAAAAATATGCATGAGTAACTAAATAAGAACACTATTAAAATTTGGTTATTATTCTGTGATATTTTCCTATTATTTTATTAATATTAAACATGAATGAAAGTATGTGAGGGGAGGTACTGTAGCTGACGGTACCTCCACATTTACGTAATGTATAACTCTTTGTTGCCGCCACAGCCAAGTGTTATAAATTTGTAGGATTTGTTAAGAAAAAATAGTTTATAAAAACATTAAACAAAATAATATTACATAGAAATTAACAACAAATATTAAGCGAAATATATTTGTATACATTAAATTGTGTAAACTTAATATTACAACTATTCTACAATAAAATTGATTTAAAAATATTAATTTCTACACACCACTGAAAACAATCTTCTAAATCAGCTATATCAAAAAAGATACATATTATTTATATTATTAATTTAAAACGACAACAATAACATTGAAAAAAATGAACTAGTATTTTTAAAATATAAACTAGTGGTTTAGAAAAACAAAAAAAAGTTTCAAACCGTAAGAACAGAATCAGAACCATTAAACAGTCAAATCGGTAAAACTGGTTGGTTTTGTTTGTTCTTCGTTGAAATGGTAGTTAATGGTTCGAACAAAAGTTCGATCAAACTAACTATTGTAAACACAACTATATGAAGATTTGGTTTCAAACAAATCGAACCAATAAAAACCCTAAAAAGAAAATGAAAAACTAGAATAAATGCTAAGGGCAGTTCATCAACTTGTTTATGACCGATTTAATCAATTTATTACAACTGACCTATAACTCATCAACTTGTTTACAAGTTACAACTTGATTACAACCAATTACAATCTAACAATTGGGTTGTCTCATCGAGATAAAAAATTGCACACGTCATGTTATCATGACATAATTTTTATCGTGTCCGGTTTAAACATGATACTTTTGACCTAAATAAATACATGAGTTATGCGTAAGCTCATCAATTCAATCCGCTAACCTGAAATTTGTCATACATATCAATAAATTTTTATTTTATTCAAATTTGACATAAAAGAAATCTATATACTCGAGACTTATAAATTAACTTTCATAGATATGGACACATGTATTTTTGTACTTCATAACAACTCAAGAGTCAAGATGTTCCATATAAGAGTTGCATTTGTTTTGTCAACAGAAAAAAACAATTCCATTAACAGAGCAAGTGGGCTATTACTCGATAGTCCATGACCAATTAGTTCAAAAGTTGGGCCCAAATGAAGCCCAAACCCACTTATCAAAGTCCCTATTTCTAGTTGTAATTGGAAGCAATGATCTATTTGGCTACTTCAACAAAGAGTCCAATGTCTCTAAGGAATACACACCACAACAATATGTTGATCTCATGGTCTCAACCCTCAAAGGACTTTTGAAGGTAATCAACTTCCTAGCTTCTTAACGGGTCGTAAAAGGATCGCGTTATAGGCTTTTCAAATCATTCATATCGCGAAAACCCCATCACTTTCTTGTAAAACTACTAAACCTAATGTCACGAGAAAGATTTGTTCAGCGTGCTTAATCTTACAAATCTTTATTTTTGGTATGTATTTGGAGAGATTATATACGTTAAAAAGATATTTGATTTGGTTCGACTACAGAGATTGTACGAGTTGGGAGCGCGTAAATTTGTGGCAGTTGGAGTTGGAGAGATTGGTTGTTGTCCGGTAATAAGAAAGGAGAACCCCACTAGCGAGTGCAATGTTGAAGTAAATTCTTGGTCAATGAAGTACAATGGCGGTCTAAAAGCTTTGCTACAAGAAGTAAAGACGGAATCATCGGATATCCATTACTCTTATTTTGAGACGTATGATGTTATGAACGACCTCATCCAACATCCCGAAACTCACGGTACTTAATCTTTGATTATCTTCATTTCATTCTCCATAATATCATGTAATTCTTGAGTTCAAATATGCAACTAAAACAAGCATACACAGTCATTAATATCCCGCTAATAAAGTAAGGTCTGAAAGAAGTGAGAACAAGACAAACCTTATCTCTATCTCAGAAGAAAGAGAAACTGCTTCGAATAATATTGAAATAAAATTTACAAAAAGTTTTATACTGTTTGTTTGGTTTACAGGAATTACTGAGGTCAAAGAAGCTTGTTGTGGACATGGTAACCTAAAAGCGGAAGCCTTTTGCGACCCAACTTCTGCTTACTGCTCGAACCGGACAAACCATCTCTTTTGGGATCTTTACCATCCTACTGAATACACTTCTAGTATATTTGCACGCTTAATCTACAACGGATCACAACCGGTTACGACTCCAGTGAATGTAGAACAACTTGTTAATGTCTAAGATATGAACATGAAAATAGCAACATGTTTATGATGAAAGCATATTCATCTTGTGATTTGTTATAAGGTAAATGGAGGTATATAGTCCAAGTATATGAATATGTAATTACAAATCAGATGTTTTCTGATTTGTTGTGTTAGTAGTTATTGATCCACTATATTTAGATAGATATCAAATCAAATTAAATTTGTAAGATAATCATTCTAGTAATAAAATAATACAACTATCATATTACACAAACGAACCATAAATGATGGTAAAATGTCTTTTAAGTTCATTTTTGTCTGAAGTAAATTAAAATCTATTATATTTTGAACATGTTTTTAGTTGGAATAAGTTATATAAATATACGTTATAATCTACGATTTGGTCTAGTTTTAAGACAACGTGGATCGTTGCAACATGATATAATATCAAAGTATTCAACGATAAAAAATTATTAATTTGTAAATAGTCTAAGGTAGTGTCATTCTTTAAGATGTCACGTAAATAAAAATACTCGCTTTTACTTGTTGCATCATTTTTTACGTCGCGACATCATTTTTCTCTCGCGACATCATTTTTCTCGCTTTGATCGTATCTATTATTGTTGTTTTGATACTAGTGTTGTTGTAATCTGTTGTTGTAAACTTTTGTTTTTTCATGTTTAATCTCTAATAGTTGCTCTTTATAGAATCTGTTCAGCCCATGTAGCTATGGACATCGTTTTTCTCTACTATCACACATGCATATCCGATGTCTTCGATCGGAGACCGTCTTTGGTGGTTGCTAAATGACGTAAAGACAAATAGATGGCAAAACTTTCTAACAAATTAAATTCATTTTTTTGTATTGTTTACTTTGGAAGCGGTCTCTCTGTCTCTCAAGATAGAGGAAAGACTGACCACCATCTACCCCTCCCAGACCCTACTTCCAGTGGGGCATACTGGGTATTTTTGTTTGTTTGTTTTGTATTGTTTATGAAACATGAAAACTAAGGCAGCGCAGAATGCGTCTGAGGTGCCCCTAGTTAATATGTATTTTTGATTAATATATAATGTTCTTCACAATGCTACGTGATTAACGTTGCTCGTAATCTGTTTGTTGTAAGTTCTTCTTTCTATAGTCTATCAAAGTGACTAATAGTTCTATATTCGATTGTTTTGATATATTTACAAACTAGTTTTAGAAAACCCGTGTATTACACGGGTTGAATAAATAAAATATTAATATAATAAAACTT
>BJCN01156564.1:3788-16339 GCA_018326445.1 Flaveria brownii
AAACACGCTGACGGGCCTTCACGTCTGACGGGGTCAGTGAGTCAGACGGGTCAGAAGCAAATCAAACAGCCCCTAAGTAGTATATGGGTATGATTATATTTGTGGAGATGGACGGGTTTAATGTTGATACCAAAATGATGCAACCAAGGTGATATTAAATAGTTATTTCATCAGTTAATAACTAATAAGTATGTGGTTGATGCCTTAATGGTTTTATACTATAGAATTTGTCTGTTTAAAGCTATATTATAGGATTTGGTTAATTAGAGTTGTGTAAAGCTATATTATAGGATTTAGTTTATTGAACTAGGGTAATATTACATGTCCACCTTAATAGTGTTGATATGGACTTGTGAGTAATGAAAACTATGGTTTTCGATCAGTTGTCATGTCAATAGTATATGATTTAAGATGAATATGCCATATGATTTAAGATGAATATACCATATGATTAAGATGAATATACCATATGATTTAAGAGTTCTTTTAATGAGTTTTTCATGGTGTTTTAGTTTTATTTCAACACCTAAATACCTAATTATATGTGTTTTCAGTCTTGTTTATTGGGAAGGAGTATTGCTTTTATGTGTTATTTCTTGCTTTCAAAGAAAATTATTAATAAAAATATAAAAGATAAATATTTAGTAATATGTCAGGATGTTTTAAGTTAACATAAAGAAATCGAATGTATGTAACAAACTAAGATACTTAACATAACAAAATCCTTTAGAAGTCAAAAGTTTATATAATTAGTGTACATCATAATGGACAATCATTTTTAAAGGAAAATGAAATTATTAAGATACATTAAAGGTTGCAAATGAGTCATTTACACATCAATATCAATGTTTTACTAAGATTTTGAGTAATGGTTTTAAATTCTAGGTTGGTATTGTTTACATCTTTCGAAAAGAAAGGTGATTAAATAATTTCCAATCATGATCCTTGCTGGCCAAATCATAACTATAATTCACAAAGATATATAAATAGTTAATTTTTTTAATCTTTAAATAGTATCTCAAATTTGAACAACAATTCATTAGATATGTCATATCAATAGTATTTGTACATTTCTAGAAATACTCGATAAGAATCGAGTAAAGATCTTATAAGCTCAAACTTAACCCATTATACAAGCTAAATTTGAGTTTAGCTTGATAAATCCAACTCGAACACGCTACTAAAATTTAAATAGTTTTAACATCTACACCAAACTAAAGAGATTAAACTTTACTTAAATAGTAGTCCAATATTACAATATAAATTAAAATTGTTATCAAGAGATGTAAGTGTTAGAAGGATGAAATCCTATACATATAGTTATTTTGAGAGACAGTAATGATGAATATAGAATTTTGAAATAACCATCGCTTAGTGTTAACCTATTGAAAGTTGAAGGTCCTTAAGTGAACTACTTGAAATGGCACAAAAGTAAAATGCAAGTATGAAATGTATGATACATCTAGAAGATCTCGTACGGACACATTGAAATTTTCGTTCACACCAACTTTAAAAGATTTAATTGTTCACTTATTTTGTAAGGATTATACATGTAGGAATGGACTTTTGGTCTAATAGCATTTTGGAGTTCATCTCCGGTAACATAGCACGGGTTTGGTTTAACCTAACGATATAAATAATATGTAAATTTTTGGAGTAGAATGATGTGTGTTTGCCGTAAAAAATTATTATATATCTATTTATGTGATGAGGAAACTTACATTAAAGTTCACATGATATTTGATTTATAGTGGTGATATCTAGTTTTGTTTGTGTATCATACGGTAGTTCTTTAATATGCATACTTAGGGGGTGTCTGTGATTGCTTCTTAAAATAACTTATTGACTTATTAACTTTTAAAAAGTCAAAAGATCATTTTATAGTGTTTGGCAATATGATAGTTGTGAGGGAAATAAGTTAATAAGTTAGTCCATACTAACTTATTAACTTATTGAAAAAATTATAAGTTAATAAGCTGTTTGAAAAGCTTATCCAAACACCCCCTTATATCGTGAACGATTGAAGTTATCTAATTCAAAATTTCTTTTATAATAAGATAGTATTTAAAAATGACGTATGTCAACACTATATTTCTTATCACCAAAGTTTGTCAACACATCATTTCTCATCACCAAAGTTTTTTTTATTTTTCTCTCTTATTAAATAAATACATTAATTACTGATAATATTTTTTTAACTCTTTTTAGATTAAAAATATTATTTTAATAAATTAAGAAATATCTTTTTATTAGTTTTAGTTCTAAAGAAATAAAATTTTTATAAAATAAGAAAATTTTCTAAAACATCAAACTTTTTCAAAATATGATATATTTAAAAATAGGTGTTTTCAAAAAAGTATTTTTTTTTATAAACCAAAAATAATTTCAATTGAAAGTTATAATAAGAAAATTATAAAAATGTCAGTTTTTAAAATACGGTTTGTTTTGAAACAAAATGTTTAATTTTTTAAAAAAACAAATAAAGTTCAAAAAACTAATATTATTGTTTTATTACTTAAAGTCCTTATCCACACTTAATTTCAATCATAGGTTATTTTAAAATATTATTTTATAATTAATAAAATTTTTATTATATTTAATATTTTATTTACTACATGAAACTTATGTATAAGCTTTAACTTGCATATCCTACCTTCTTCGTACTAAAAATACATGTGTTCTATCTAGTTTATTTTTAATTTCTCTTTTGTTTCCACATGCTATTGTGTTCCTTTGTTTTTTTTTATCTTTACAAATTTCCATGGATTATATAGTATTAATCACAGTATCTAAATACAAATATAATTAAAGTTACACGCACTAACCATATTAATATATTTATGTATGAATTTGTTTGCTTATCTTTACATTTATATAATCTTTAATATGTATAATGATAAAAAAATGAAGTTAAACTAAAATAATCTCTCGTATTTAAGTTGATTTTGTATAATACTGCGATTACAAGACATAACAGCTGTCACGATATGCTTTTAATCATAAACAATCCTCTTAGTCAAAAACTAATACCATTGTCATGAACAAATTAAGTGTTATCAAACTTCTACAAAATAACAATTTGTGTTTATTTAATTAAATAAACAATAGAATAATAATAATAAAAGGGTCACAAACTTTACTTAGGTGCTAAGGTTGAGCGAATGCTTTAAGCAGTTGATGCCATTGATTCAGGACACGTGTATTATTCGTCAACAACCATGCCACGTGTTCACGTGTTAACATAGTTGCTGATTTTGTTTCATTAGTGGGCCTTTTGTCAGTTACTTGTGGGTGAGCCCATTTAACCCATAACCCAACACGTGGCCCGAATGACTACTGATTTTGGACAAGACTTAAGAGCTTAACAAAACATATATCACACTGAAAACTACATTAGATCGTTATCACGATCCTGCGTAACACGACGTTGAATAACTTTACTGTTATATAATTAACAATAAAAAATTATATATTAAACATCGTGTATTACATAATGTGAATGAACTCGTGTATTACATGCATTTGAAAATTTAAAGTTAACATATGTGAAAATTTTAAAATAAGTCATAAAAAACATTTATTATCATCATTTTTTCTTTTTCTTCTTAATATGTTTAACAAACATAATTTTGCACTTGATTATATTTGAATTAAACCATTCACATCCCACCCTATATATATTTGTAAGTGTGTTAATAATATTATAGAAAATGGTTTTAAGTTGTTGTGAGTGAATGATAGAAAACATGTTACTGTTTATCTTTATATTTGATAAAACATTGTTATCTCTATTAATTTTTTAATATTTTTTAAAAGTAATTGTGAGTAGAAAAGAGAGAAAAATTAATAATAAATGGATTAGAAAATATTATTAATTGAAAAGTAGAGATAAAAAAGTAATGATTTTATTGTAATTATAGAGATGAAGATGAAAAGTGGGATGTGAGTGCTCTTATTAAATAACAATTTTTAAATAAAAATAATAATTAATTATATATTAAATTCATTTTAATGCTATAATCATTTGGGTAATCAATGGTTAGGGTTTAGTTATCAAATTAAAGCTTGTAATAACAATCCATTTAATTATGGATAATTGTTAGTAATTATTTATTATAATCAAATTTATAATAATTATATAAAATATTTTATTTAATAGTCTTCTTATTTAAGATGAGAGAAAGATGGGAAACCAATTATTAGATGATATAAAATAATGACAAACGTCTTAATGTATTTTTATTTATTAATATAGAGATTGACAAGATTTAATTCTTTAATTGTATTAATAATATATTGTCTTTAAAAGGACATCCGGTAAGCAGAGGTTATGATTTAAATCTTGTAAAATACGTTACAGTTATTTTAAATTGTAAGAAAGTGACTAAGAAATGTCTATAAACCACTCAAAAAGTGATTTTAGAAATGATTAAATATTTTCACATTAGAAATGACATAAAACCGACTCATTAATGTATAACATATCAACGATATTGTTAGTTGAGTTTTCTTAAGCCTATAGCATATTTAACAAAATAAATTAATATAATTTTACTATATTTTTGTATAATAATCGGGTTACAAATCTCAGTTTCCTAGATTGTTTGTTATCTTTTAATGATTTCATTAAGAGACTATTTCTAAATCAGTTAAAAGTATAGTGTGTTAGTGTCACTTAAAAGACACATTTTAATAGTTAATGCATCCTCTTAATGTGTAAGTTTTAAAAACATACTGAATGATTCAGAGACAATATCTTATTCAGTTGGGTTGTTAAATCAGCGTCATAACATAATCTTTTATTTTTTCCAGTTTTCCCCCTTTTTGCATGGAGTCTTCCCCATTTTTTCACCCTGAAATCCAGAGAAAAGAAGTGAAAGGGGACGGTGATGCCCGGTGAACACGTACCGATTTGGGACTTTTTTTCTACCACATCAAGTTCGAGGGTTGTTTTCCCACCCTTTGTATAAATTTTCCACCCTCCCCTGGTTCACACTTAGTGACATCTAAAAGATGAGAGAGAAAATAAGAAGAAATGTTTAAATAGATGCTGGTGTCACTTTAGATCAAAATAATACAAATTAAGTATATAAGTTTTGTATAAGGTTTGGTTTAGTCAAAAATTATATGATGAGCATAAAACAACGTTAAGCCTCAAACTTTATAGGGGTGCACAACCATATATAGTCCAAATAATAGATGTGTCTATTAACATAAGCTATGTTTGTGTTGTATGTGTTCTAGATAAAGGTATTCTCGTTGGTGGGCCGAAGTATCAAATATAGTCCAAATAATAGATGTGGGGGCCTGGGGATATAACTTTTAATGGGCTAATAAGCCTGGGTCGGACTTCACTTTTTAAACACATTAATGGGCTAGTAAACTGGCAGGCCCATAAAAAGAAGATACTTACGAGGATCCCCAATATTTTTTATATATATTACACGTGTATCGATGTTACGATGAGTTTTGTCTTTTTAATAGCAACTAGCGTTTTCTTCCGCGTTACGCGTATGTGAGTTGTTGTTTTCCCATGTCTTACGCGATGTGATTTTGTTTGTTGTCGGCTCAGCTCATCGGAAACCATAAAGGCGAAAACCAGTGTCTGTTATAAACATAAATAAAGATAATGAATAGAAAGACCTAACCAAGAGTAAATAAATTGCTATCATTAAAAACAAAAACACTTAAGAAACCTAACTGAATTCTTTAAATCATGAATCAATAGTAAAAATTTGGACAATCCAGTTCATTTAGTTTGCTAGCGCATCGACAGCCTAACCATTACCGTTTCGACGGGAGAGAGTGCGGGATGATTTGAAAAAAGAAAGAGCTTTACAATTGTACTCACGTGTTCTACGCTTGTACACGATGACATGGAGCAATCGGAGTCTTTCATTCACCAACAAAAAATAGAATGAAGGATGAAAACCGACGTGCGTGTAAACTACAGTGGTCAAATCCAAAAAATCAAAAACTTTACTGTAGCACCGACATTTCTTTTAATATGTGTAATATAATAGCTGATGAGTTTTTTATTCTAGTAAAATCAATGAGGCGCCCAAGACGATTAAAAATGAGGTTGTTTTGAGTTCAAGTCCCGCTCGAATTAAAAATACTTAGAATTAAGCTAAAGGATTTTTCTGCTTGTGAGTTTTCTTTGAGTGGGCTAGAACAAGGCAAGAACACTAAAGCCCACTTCAGTAACCATTTGTGTTCATGATATTATTATTTGAATCATTTGATGAAGTTAATCTTGATAATGGAATTTTTTTTACAGTCAATGAATACTGCATTAAAGAAATCTATAAGCTTTTTCATAGTAACTGAATATTTCTTCATGCAACTGACCTCTCACATGAGAATAAATATTTATTTTAGGAAAGAAATTTTAAGTACTATTAACGATCTAATCTTTTTTTTTTCTTTTTCTTTATATTAGCCAAGCTTTTAAGCTAAACTCCAAGTCGTGATGTGTACAAACGACTCCTTTATAATTCATAACAACATGTTTGTCTTTAACACCTTTACATTCATCCACACGAACCATTTATAAATGCTCTTACTTATAAATACTGATTGTTTAATATTAAATAATCAGTTTCATGGCGCACACTCGATCCTAAAAAAACAAACGTTAAACCAGTCACTTGATGGCTAAGTGCTTAATGGTTAGGCAGCAAACAATGGTACGACCTGAATTTTAAAGGTCCAAAGTGTAACTACTTTAGTCATTAAGATATCTATTAAAACCTTAACACTGTTTTAAGGTTCATAAACGTCACATGTATCGTCATATGCTACTAGCATTTACATATTTTTAAATGGAGGATTCCACTATCATCATTATTGTAACATGTTTAAATTCCCACTTTTTTAATTTAACCTTTTACAACTTGTTTTGTTTTTATGTTTGTTTAACCGTTTAACATGTTTGTTAACATGTTTGTTTAACAGTTTAAGATTTAGGTTCATTATTGTTTAACGTTTAACCGTGGTGACGCCATTTATATGTAAAATATGATTACGTCAAGCAGTCGCGGATTTGGAAATTTATTCAACTGGTGTTATGATGTTTTGTTTATGAATGTTTGAGATACTTTTACAGTTTTACCGGGTCAAGTTATTCAAATTACCCAAAACTTTAAGAAAACTTTATATTTTAAAATTAAAAAAATACACAATATATAAAAAGTCACAAATCCCAATATAAACTCATAGTAAAACCTAAAAAACCCGCAAATCTCCTCTTAATGTTTCTTCATCCAAAAACATACGGTGTGATTGTTTGAGCTCATAGGATTTCACTTTGCTATGAGATATAAATATAACAAATAAGAAAATATTTATACCAGTGCAAATAAAACCGGTGCTCATCATCTAACTCCATCTCTAACTATCACGATTGTTATTACGTCTCCTAATTCTATAGCGTGTACAACACAATATGATCGGGCTTATTTATAATATGAACAAAGTCAAAAGATGAAACGCGGCGTGCTGGTCCCGTATAGTCAAAGTACCGAATCGTACCAAATAGCGTCTAGGGTTGTATACGAAAAATGTTTACATCCTAATTGTTGATAAATATAATATCATTGATTTATTTCCTCCAAAATAACTGTATTATAGTTAATTGTATTTTTCTTATATGTTATATTTAAAAAGTCACAATGATCTTATTAAACAAACAATTAAAGCATTTGTTTTTAGTCATTATTTTTGTGTTAGCCCATTTACTGTTTCTTTCCCATGAAATATGAATACAACGTGGTATAGGGTCATCATGATTTGTCGTTAAGTTTGTGGTCCTTCGACAACTTTATCAGCAATAAGATATATTAGTATCTACTGTTACCCACCTTTCTCATAAAAAAAGTATAGGTAATGTGTTTGATAACTTTTATTTATTTGGATATAAATATAGATGATTTGTACACTATTAAAGCTATACAATAACTTTTAGTAGTTACTTTTATTGGTTAGGGGTTCGCCTGTAAGTAATCGGGGTTTCAATGACGTATTGTCGTCCTTGAGAGCGGGGTTCAACGGGTTAAAAAAGTTATTGTAGTAAATAATTTTTAACTAAAAGTTCATAAATTTTTTTATTAAGAAAATCACATGAACATTTAAATTAAAAAAAACTGGCTTTGAATTACAATCTGAAAACAGTTTCTGACCCTAACTTTTGAATATATCATCTTCCTTTTGATTATCCGGTTCACATGATCACTATAGATTTAATACTTTGTTCTTGATGTTTGCGTCTGAGTTTTATCTGATTGAAAATTTTAAAGTTGACCAATTGTTTCAATCTGAAATTGTTTCAATTTGAAAGTATTTCATGATTAACAGATTATCTAGAGTTTGATCTGTCTAAAAAGTTATATTGCATACAATAGACATCTTATTTACACATTTGTAATATTAGTTGTATGAACCACTTTTTGTTTATAAGTGATTGGTTCACTACTAATATTACTTAATACATTATTAATCATTGTATTATCATAAGCTAGGTTAGATACCCGTGTGATACATGGGTGAAAATAAAAATATTGTATTATAGATATTATATACGTATAATGTAATATATGTTAGGCCATATTTTTAGTTTTTTTTTATACAGATAAGGTCCTCTTAGTTTATACTAAGGGCTATCTATGGATAAAGAGTTTGTATAATTTTACAGTACTGAGATATCTCTTTATTTGTGTTAACTAAACGTGAGATAAGTAATTTTACCGCTTGATTTTAACCTGCTATTGACCATCAACGGTCATCCTTAAAAATTTTTTTGAATGACTGTTTAGTTGTTAGTATCACCAAGTTAGTAATATTCACAAATGTCAAGGTTTGAACCTTGGACCTCCAAGAAAGGCACAGCTTCCCACACCCCCTTTGATCACTAGGTCAAGAGATCATTGGCAACGGTTATCCTTAAATGTATCACTACGTCATTGTTGTCATGACGACCATATTAATCGCCTACGACCTTTGTTGTCACCTTATGAATTTTATGATGTGATAGATGATCGCTCACTCTCATACAAGTATAGGTGACAAAAGATGTGAACATAGATGAAAAAGCCATAAATTCAACACATTAGGGACTAGGTTTCGATACACATAACCAAGAACGATTTATTCAAAATTTAATACCAAAACTTGTATTAAAACCAAAAGATCATTTTATGTTAAAATTATTTATTATACCTGGTTCCTATATAAAAACTCAAGAGACTTAATTGCTAAAAACGTATAAACTTTAACCATCAAAGATCATAAGTAGGGATCCTTGGTTCCTATATAAAAACTCAAGAGACTAATTGCTAATAAGTAATACGATACCTTATGGATATGAATTTATAAGATTTGATGTTATAACTAAAGATAAAATTAAAATTCTCAAAACCTGTTTTAAATTCTACTCACTGATAGAGCGACTCCGTATTATATAAAAAAGTAAGTTAAACAAGCACCAAGATGCCCAACCAAAAATAATGTTTAGAAGTGTTGCATACGTTTTAACTGATTCTAAAAGAGAGACATATCGTATATCTCGGTTATATGTGTGTACATGTGTTACAAACATTTCAAACGACAATTGTTTGTATGTTTTCATTTGGACAAAAATGTTCGCTAAACCGTTTATCATAACTCATCCAATGTCGCTGCTTTGAAATTTCTTTGTCCATCATAGAAATGTTGGAATCCAAAGATTCAAAGAAGAGAGAATCTTAATAATTGGAGTATATTTTAATTATTAAATTATTAGTTAATTACGCTAATAGTGTGATTAGTGACACTAAAGGACATATGTGCACGTAACCCACCTATGATTGGTTTGGCTTATCTATTGTCCAAATTATAATCATAAAGTTTATATAATCATATATAGTAAAGAAATATGATTGATATAGTCTAAATGTGTGGTAAGATGCAAACTTTATGTAGGCAATTTAATAAAATTAGAAAGGGTAAAAAGAAGAATTAAAGGTAAACAGTTATTGCCTTTTGGTTGTTGCCATCACATGCGACGCATATAAGTATGTTTCAATAAGATTAATCAACTAATTATAGTATGAGAAAATGGCATTTGGTTCGATGATATTTTGGTGTAATAAATGTTTTCTCTCCTAAAAATCAAGAGTTTAAATCATACAAGCAAATTAGATGGATTTATGAGTGATAAAGTAGTATGATATAAAAAGAATTCAATATTTAGGTGCGATAGATGTTTTCTCTCTTAAAAATTAAGAGTTAAAATCATACAAACAAATTAGATTGATTTATGAGTGATAAAGTAGTATGATATAAAATGAAATTAATAAAAATGTTAAGACATGAATTTTTTTTACAATATAAATATAGCAAATAAAATGCATGTGTAATGTGTTACTATTATTATCTATTTGAAACATAGTTAGTTATCAACTTACCCTCTAAACTTCTTCTATTATAAATTATTTTAATTTATTTATAACTATTAAGTATCAAATGGATTATATATTTTGGATTTATATTTTTATGACTACCAATCATTTCACGTAAAACATTTTTATTTTTTCTCATGAGAATTCGTTATCAATAAATTGGTGGGATCAATTAATATCTTGCTAAGAAATCATGTAAATTAAAGTTTATGTTGGACATGTAACATTCAAGAGGTTATCAAAGTAAATCATTGCGAGCCATTCTGTGTGTTCAATAGAAGACAACTAGCTATTCGGTTGAGGATTTTAAAAAACTTAAAGAAGTTATGTGCTTATGATTTAATTGATTTTTTATAGACATCGGATTTATGGGTTCATGAACTCTAAGAAATTAAGACCACAAACTATTCTAAAGATCAAAAGATTCTTAGATAAAAACACAAATGATACTTCTTTCCTCAAAAATGTACTTTTGTTGAGTCTCAAAACATAGTACACCTTTAAAGGAATAAGTATAAATAATCAAATATTATAATTTTGTTCTTCCATATCATGTTCTAATGAGCATCATAACAACCTAAGCAATCAAAGTTTTGATCTACAATCTTAAGCCCTTTGGTCTCCATTGTTGATGATTCAAAATCAAGTTTTCATTTTAGGTTATTGTAAAGGTTCAAATCAAGATAAATCATTTTATTGGTTAAAGCAAGTCGAATACAGATTAACGACTTATGGAAAGCAAGTATCCAAGAACGGTTTGTTGTCTTGTCGATTATGTTGTTTGTTGTCGACGCATAATAACCCCAAAAACTAGTGACAACAAAGCCTTTGTTGTATGAACCATCATAACGTCTGAATCCATTGCAGTTGTCGATGATTATGTTGTGATTCTGTAGTCAGAAAAAAAAAAGATAAGGAGGGAAATTGTAATGTTAATCGGCGAAAGGGGTTGTTATGCTTTAGTAAGAGAGAAAAGTCCATATATGTGGCCATTACTGGTATAGAAATGCAAAAGTGGTGTTTTCACTAGACTTTAACAAGTTAACCAATATTAAATTAGAGTTGTTCAATTCACCCAAACTGAAAATGTATAGGTATATAATGTTTTAAAAGAATACTAGAAGAGAGCAAAAAAAACAAGGCTTAGGTTGTATGAACATCCAAATTTGTTATTAACACACCTACATCTCTCTATCTCTTTCAATATAACTATATGTATGTATAGAAAAAATAGAAAGAATAATAGTGTAGTAGATGTCATAACCTAGATTAAAAACACAAAGATTCTTAGTGAAGTTAAAACACTTGAAAACCTTAGTACTATAACACGTCCCAACAACAAAGTTGGTGCTTTTCAAGTGTTTTAACTTCAAACTCATGATCCATTTTAATCGTGCAAGTTTAACTATTTGAATCATATCATAACCCACATAAAAATAAATGTCATAATTCTATTAGAAATATGTAATTCGGGTTAATAGGATATAATTATAAGTCATTTAGTTCTATTGTGTAATAAAAATAAGACACTATATAATTTAAAGAAAGTCACCCAAATTTTAAGAAATTTATTTATATCACGACATAAACTAGTAGGTTGAGATCGCTTCTTGTTGAGTCTTGGTTTCTAAACATCAAATATAGATAAAAAAAAATATGTCGTAGCTATATATTCATAATTTGAATTGTAATTTTCATACCTGTGTTTTAGGGGTGTTAACAGGATTAGCCCCAACTTAAGAGTTTGCATATCTGATTTTACGAATGCTAACACTTTACGTACCTCCGTCCAATTTCCATTAAAAATCGCTAAATCTCCCCCACGTGCTCCTCACGTGAGGGGCAAAACTGTCAATTCACCAAATTTATTAATCTTTTAAGAGTAAATTGTAATTTTCATACCTGTGTTTTAGGGGTGTTAATAGGATTAGCCCCAACTTAAGAGTTTGCATACCTGATTTTATGAATGCTAACACTTTACGTACCTCCGTCCAGTTTTGTCCCTCACGTGAGGAGCACGTAGGGGAGATTTAACGGTTGTTTAACGAAAATTGGATGGAGATACGTAAAGTGTTAGCATTCGTAAACTCAGGTATGCAAACTGTTAAGCTGGGG
>BJCN01156565.1:0-12099 GCA_018326445.1 Flaveria brownii
CTCAAATTGAGGTTCAATTCGGTTTCGATAGTCACTGAAATCTTGGGGCTTTTATTCCCCATGAAAAACTGAGTGTGTGGGTGTGTGGAATTACCCGAATTGGTGAGATTTTGGTGGAGAACAAGTGCACGAGCCGATCGCGACCTCGTATCACCTGTTTGCTATCCAAACGACAATGATAATCAAATTAAACTCGTGGGAAGCTTTGAATGTTGGTATTGATGCAAAACCCTATGTTAATTTCGATTAAAATTGATCGGAGATGGGGTTTCGAGGATGTTGCAGGTCGCGACTTCGAGGGGTGTCCGAATGTGGTGTTTAAATTCGTTTCAAGCGAAATTGAGAATGGGGATCGATTAGAAACAGCTTTATGGTTGTTCATATTCGTTTAATTCGATTAAAATATGGTGTTAGTGCGATTTGGTGGTGTAAAGGGGCCGACCAAGGTGGGTGCGATCGGGGAAGAAGGAAAAGGGTGGGGTTGGGTTCAATTTTACACAAATGGTCCCTGTGGTTTGTGGAAATTTACAACTGAGTTTCAAAATTGTAATTCAGCTTTAATTAATTTACACTTCAACCCCTGAAGTTTGTATTGTTATTATTTTATGCAAAAAGATTTATAGTTAAACTTATTTTTCCATTTCTATTCTTATTATTATTATTAGTTATTAATGTTAGTATTAACACTATTATTGTTAGTATTAATATTATTATTATTATTAACATTATTATTAATATTATTAATAATATCATTAATAATAATAATAATATCATTTTTTTAATAATAATATCATTATAGCCATTATTTTCATATAAAAGTCTTTAAAAAAAACTTTTTCATATTTTATGTAAAACTTATTTAGATTTTTAAATTTGATGCTTATGGTTCATAGATATCATTATCATCTCAAAAAAAATATAATTATATTTATAAACCATACGATTTTTAATTGGAATTAAATTTCAATGTTATCGTGTTCATATCGTAATAACATGGATTATATTGACTAGTATAGTCGGGTTCGGGTTACAAGTTGGAATGGTTCGGTTGTCACAAAAATTATATCTCACAATCAAAATCGAATTTCAAAAAAGTAATTCAGAGCTTTTGTTCCCATAGTCATCCTCAATAAGAAAAAAAATAAATAAAAAATTAACGTTTTTTTATTGTGTCATTTATGAATGACACAATAACTTCATTGTGTCATTATGAAAGACACAATGATGTCATTGTGTCAATATAAAAGACACAATGACGTCATTGTGTCATATAATGACACAATGAAAAAAAATTATATTTTTATATTTTTTTTCTGAAAGAGGACAACGAGATGAACAAAGACTCCGAAGTGTTTTTTTTAATTCGATTTAGATTGTGAGATATAAATTTTTTTATGATTTTTTAGTCTCATTGTGTATTCTCACACGTTGTAGCAAAAATACTCTTTGTAGAATAATCCCCCTTAAAATTTTAACATTTCTATTTTTTATATTAGATGTCGTAATATACATGTTTAATTTCACCCTCATGTTTTATTACCGCCCGTATCTCGACCCAATCCCTTTTAGCATCTCCTTTTTTATATTTTCCCTTTCTTTTTTTTTCTCTTCTTTTCTTGAACCTGGTAGTCATTCTAACGCACATAAAAAAACTTGTATCTACTATATAAAACAGTTGCAGTTTACTATTTCTTTTCATAATCTTTTAATAGATAGTTAATATGCTATTTATTTTAATAATAAGTACAAAACATATATGCAAATGTACATATAAAACACTCATTTATTAGTAGTGATACGTCTAATTAAATAAAAAAGACATCCTCTTTCTCATTTGTGTATTGGTACACCGTACATAACATTGTCAATTTACTTTTGTATTCGTTAATAAATACATATTTGAATACTAGGGTCGATGCGGACATGAAAGAGAGACGTAGAGGAGAAGCAATGGACGATTGCAAATGTTTTGAGAATAGAGGGTGCGTCGAATCTGTCGTGATGAACGGTTTCTAGGACGCATGCCCATTTTGTAAGAAACTAATATAAGGGACATGGTCTATTCCAAATTCTAAAAGCCATATTGTTTGAAAATTACAATTCTCAGTGATTTAAATAAATATCCTAATTGCCTCTTATGGTAAAGAACAGATGTTGGGCATTCAATTGATTGAAATGGAAAGATAACACTTATTATAACAGCAACATAAACGAGATTATGGTACAAAGCACTGTTTTTCGGGTCTTTTTAACTGGATGCTTCGCGGCTGTAGAAGGCGTCAAGGGTTTTGGCTGGTATACGGTGAAGAAGTTCACGTGGGAAGATGCGCAGAAGTGTCCATGCTAGATCAAGTGATTGGAAGATGTTGCGGGTGTCGTATGCTCCTTGTGCCACAAATTTCCTCTCAAATTTGTCAAGGAACTCTAGATATAGCTGTTATATTTATACAATAATACATCACTAATAATAACTTATATTTATTTAATCAAAGTAGGGGTGTGTGTGTGTGTGTGTGTGAGAGAGAGAGAGAGAGAGAGAGAGAGAGAGAGAGAGGAAGAGACCAAATCCTCAGAAGAGAGAGCTTCTTCTCCAACCACTGCTTTCATGGCCTGAACATCTTTTCCAATGGCATAATTTGCATACAGCTGAAAATATAAGAGTAACAAAACTAGTAAAAGTTGTTTACATGTTTCCAAGTTAAAGCAAAATATATATATGGTCCAAGCTGATATCATGACGAGTGAGAGCAATAAGGTAATTTTATCTTAGAAGGTATGGAAGCAAACAAACTTTGAATCTTTACCTGGTTGGACACATCAGAATGATCTCTGCGAGTCATCCCCTCACCAATAGCACTCTACAAGAGTACAAAGTTCATTAAATGAAAGCCACATATAATATACATTCTGGATTAACTTAATAGTTTATTAAAATCTCAAACAGAGCTTTTGGCTCTTTTGGCATAAAGGGCAAAAATTTTAATTATAGTAAATGCAATTGGGCTGAAGCTTTAGGCTTTAATACCTTCATCAATCGTGATAGGGATGGAAGCACATTGATTGGTGGGTAAATCTGTAAATTTCCATCACACAAACAGTTAAAATTCAACCTTAAACTTGCGGATATCGGAATGCATAGGGTTAACATTGGATTATGATAATCTCACCTGTCTGTTATGGAGCTGTCGGTCAATGTAAATCTGTCCCTCAGTAATGTAACCCGTGAGATCAGGAGTGGGATGTGTAATATCTGATAATTGCAAGGTTTAGAGAAACTAATAACAGTGACAAGGAAAATGAGGCAAAATAGAATAAAAATAGGAGGCGGACCATCATTGGGCATAGTCAGAATTGGGATTTGGGTGATGGAGCCCTTTCGGCCTTCAATTCTTCCAGCACGCTCGTATATTGTTGCCAGATCTGTATACATGTACCCAGGATATCCACGTCTACCGGGTACTTCCTCTCTAGCAGCAGAGACCTGAAATTGTGACAGATGGGTATGGATGGGTCCAGTAGCAGGCCAAAATTGGCAGGTCGAGTAATGTCTCAAACAAATAAAGTAGTGGTAAAATGGAGATATGGTTCGGGTCAAAAAGAATTTTTTTTTTCATACAGAAAAAATTTTGGTGGATCAACACATTTCGTCCAGAAAAATTAATTTTTTGGCAAATAATCAATACGTCGAGCATGATTACATAAGTTATATTAAGTCAATAATAATCTGACTTCTGAATAAAATGATTTAGAACTGTTTTATGCATTATAAATATAGTTCGACTAATGAACCAATCTGACCCATTTCCTTACAAGCTATGTACATGAGGATACTTTACCTCCACACACATGCATGTGGACCCATGCGTGTGTGTGTGTGTGTGAAAAAGTAAATAGTTGCCTGCTTGTTTAAGCAGGCAACATTTTCCCTATATATTTAAATTTTACCTCTCGAAGGGCATCAGCATAGGAACTCATATCGGTTAAGATCACAAGGACATGTTTCCCACATTCATATGCCAAATATTCTGCTGTGGTGAGAGCAATACGAGGAGTGATGATACGCTCAATTGTAGGGTCATTAGCCTATTAAACAAGTCGTAAAAATTGTTTAAAAGTTAATTGAACCAATGATGATGAAAACATAAATTTGCAAAAAGAAAACAAAAAAGAAAACAAATACAATGGACTTACAAGGTTCAGAAAAAGAGTCACTCTCTCCATAGATCCATTTTCCTCAAAATCACGTTTGAAAAATTGAGCAGTCTCCATGTTCACCCCCATAGCTGCAAATACAATGGCAAAATTGTCCTCTTCTCCTCCACCCTGTAAAGCCAAGTAATTAAGGATGTTCAAATCCATTAAATGTAAAGTTCTAAGGAAAGATATGCCCACAGTTGATGAGAAAATATAATATCGTCCAACAACTACCTCAAGTAAGTTCTCTGTTTTCTCCAACCGTTTTACCAAACCAGCTTGACGACAGATCTGTGCAGCTATTTCATTGTGGGGAAGACCAGCAGCAGAAAATAGAGGAATCTTTTGTCCTCTAGCAATTGAGTTCATGACATCAATTGTTGAGATACCAGTCTGTATCATTTCTTCTGGATATGTTCTCTCACTAGGGTTAATAGAACTTCCTGAAATAATAATACACCAGTGATATATGTATATATGTATATGTATTACCATGTCTAGTCGTGCCTTTTAACTGAAAATGTGAAGAAATATCACCCTTTAAGTATCAAAAAGTTACCAGAAATATCCAGGTACGCCTCTGGCAAGATAGGAGGGCCATTATCAATTGGCTTCCCAGAGCCATTAAATATGCGCCCAAGCATATCCATAGAAACGGGAGTTTTTAACACCTGAAATGTCATAATTAAGTTGTCAAACAGTAAAATGTATGTTTAAGTAAACTATGAAGGGCAAAAGAGCTCATCTTGAGATTCTTGTAAATAGAAAGGGAAAATGAAAGATAAGCTAAGAACCATAGAGACTGTATGCATTATTTTATAGCAAATTATTTAACAAGGGGCTAAAATAGGTAAAAGAAAAGTCATGCACCTCCCCTGTGAACTGAACGGTGGTAAATTTATTGTCAATTCCTGATGTTCCTTCAAAAACCTGGTCAAGAGAACAATGGTATTTGCATTAGGTGGTTTTTAACAATCAACTTATATAACTGGCACCTTGTTAGCTAAGATTATATAGTGGGTTTCATTGAGCCCCGCTATTATTTAGAAGCAAAGATTATATGAGGGTTTTATTGAGCCCCATATGTGTAAATTTTCAACATAAATATATTACATGTTTTGTCTCTGAAATTGAAAGCTTGTTTTACCAAATGCTTTAAGACTGAAACTCTACCCAAGCGAATAAAAAACAGACAATTTTGAACAATGAGTTAATGATTGAGGGCCATAAACAAAATGTAGATCAAATTTTGAAAATCAAGAATGACAGACAGAATTTCTGCATATAATGCCAGGTGATGATCACCTGAACAACAGCTTTCTCTCCGTCAACTTCCAAGACTTGACCACGTCTAGTTGTTCCATCTCCTAAACGGATATTGACAATTTCTTGATACTTTGGTCCCTATCATGATAGAAAGAGGAATGCACCTTTTACTCAATGATTTGGCTTGAATGCAAAAGAAATTTGAGGTTCAAAGTTCAAACACACATATAGCTTTCATAACCATAAATCATAATAACAAAAATAAAAAACGAATAAGAGCATTGAATAGAAACGTAGAAACTAACCTTCACTTTATCAAGAATGACAAGTGGTCCAGCAACTCCAGAGACGGTTCTATATTCTGTGCAAGCATCAAGGAATGAAAAGTTTCAGACATTCAACCTGGATAAAGTGAAGTATGTTGTTCTTTTTTCCTAATATCCAATTCACTGCTAAAACTATCACGTGTATCAGGAAAATATCATTCTCATAATTGAAACAGGGGAAACCAGATAGATCAAGTAGGTGGATACTAAACGAGGTTCATCTTAGGGGTTCCAGTAAAAGTTGCATGTGAGAACAAGGATTTCTAGAAACTGCAAAATCAGAGACTCCAATTTGCACTCATCTAAAGCCATAGCGGAGACTTGGAAACCCCACCCCTGCCGCCGCTCAAACCAACACCACCACATAAAAACACACATTTTCATTAGATATGCACTCATCTAAAGCTCACATTTCAACAATATCATATTCTAGCTAACTGTGTAACTTGTTGGAATAATGCCAGCTTACCCATTCCAATCTCAAGTGTTCCCTCCTCCATGCCGCTATTGTTTTGTGCAACTCCCATATTCAACTAGGAAACCTACAAAAGTGAAATGAGATTACTTAGAAGATAATCTTAACATTAGACACTTGTCAATTCCAGTTATAAATGAATGTGTACACTGTTCATATAAAGCCAATAAATGGATAAGGCAATGATCGATGAAACAAGGGTTTAGAACTTGTATAGCAACACAATTTACAACTTACAGATAGACTAATCAATCAAAAAACAAAGAAAGATCTATCTATACACACTCCACTAGTTACTTTCAACACTCTTCAGATTTAAAACTTAAAACAAACCACGAAAACGACTTCCATATACAATAACACGAAGTTTCACATCCATAGATTGGTCTAAATCTTAAAACACCACACTTAACACTGATCAATTGATCCAATGCGAATTTGGAAGAAAAACCGAAATCAAACACGAAGACCTCTATACAATCATTCACAATCAATAACACAATCCAAATACCACATACCTAAAACCCACAGAACAATCAACAATTACGTGGATCTGGATGCTACGACAGATAAATAGAACTACAGAAGCCTATATAGACATATAAACACAATAATAATAAGACGATTAGGAACAATAAAAACGAAATTGTGGAGTAGGCTCACTTGTTATTTCTTCGGTAATTTAGCTTTGGTAGATCCGATGGGGGTTTGATTGTTTGTGAGAATAGATAGATAGATAGATCAATGGGGGATTATTGTATTTGTGACAGCGGAGCCAAAGAACACGACAGTAGATGAAATTTCCCTTCGATTTGGCACTATTCAACCAAACACAAAAACAAATCAATTCTATATTTTGTTTAGATTCGGTATTTCGTTAAAAATATTTGGTAAGTTGTAAATAATAAATTTTGGATTCACACAAGTCATATTTGAGATTGTTTATTTATACCTCTTTTTGTGGGTGTTTGGGAGTGCTTTTTTATTTACTTTCTTAATTATTAACTTTTAAAAAGTTAAAAAGTCATTTTATAGTGTTTGGTAATGTGAGGATTGTGAGGGAAATAAGTTAATAAGTCACTTCATAGTAACTTATTGAAAAAGTCAATAAGTCAATAAGTTATTTTCAGAAGCAATTTGACTTCTCAAAAGGAGTTTTGAGATGTTAAAATTTTTAACTTTTCAAAAACTTATTTTTCTTCTCACATCTTCATCTTCATCCAAACACACTTTCACCTCCTTTCAACTTATCTCATTTTCAAAAGTTAAAAGGAGTTTTAATAAGCAATCCCAAACACCCACATAATATCCTAAGCCGTTCATGATTACATTTTGTTAGGAAAGAATTTTTCTCATTAGAGATTACACCTAATATGAGTATTTAATTATTTTACCTAAAAACATCATGGTCTAAAGGTTAAATGTATCATATGGAGGACATCATGACGCGGGGTAAGAGAATAGGGTTCGATGATTGCAAAACATGATTCAAAATTGTCTTCACGAAAGGCTAGAACTAGAACATGATCGATGGAGATCACATTACTCTCGCTGAATTCGTTCTTAAAAGCTTACATTTATACTTTTGTTATGTTTAAAGTCTTATTGCAGATTATTGTAGTTTTTGGAGCTCTTTAAAGCGACCGCAAGTTCTATTCTTGCAAGATACAAAATTTTATTTTTATCATAATAAGTTTCTTTTGGTGTATGCAAATTTTATAAATTGAAACAGCTTTCTTGACCTTGGTGTAATGATGTCGTTTCAACAAGAATTGTTGGTCTATAAAAAGAAAGAAACCAAATAACAAATAGAAGAGAACTTGAAATAAATTCTTGCATATCTGATGAAAATATTTGTGGCTATTATACGGTAACACAAACAAAATAAACGTAAAGTGAGTTACTGAAATAAACTAGTGCATCCATTGCGTCTAATTAATTAAACGAAATAAAGAACATGAACCACTAATAAACAGAGATAAATATGGAGATCGACATATCGTGGCGCATATCACTTGGTCTGGTTCAAACTGATTAGTCCGAGTTGAATAACCGCTTACTTCTTAGACTACTTGTTTGATATATTGTATAACACATAAAAGATTAGTGATGTAATACATGTCGATATATACCACCTAGGTCCGGTGACTGTGGTGTCTGGTCACTTACCTCCATTGAGTTATTTATGGTATACTTTCATATTGGGGGATTTTTTTGACACTTTTTATCATATTTACTAAAAAAAACAATAACTTGTTAATAAAATGAAAGAATCTTTACACGAGCTCTTTATCAACACATCAACAATCACACATGTAATTTCAAACCATTTTATTATCTTGGGTAATTTAATTACCAAACCTATTGTGATATACCATCTTATTCATGTTGTAATTTCTAAAGGTTGGATATTTTCTTCTACCTTCTATTGTTCTGTATTAATTGAATAGAAATTGTTTTTTTTCACTTTAACTGAATTCAATTTGAATATGAAAATAATTTTAAAAATTTCAATATTCTAGTGTGTATACAGATTTTAGACATGTTAAAAAAATGATTCATTAACATGATACATAAAAAAGAATTTACAAAAAAAATTACATAATAAATGTGAAAGGGACATTTTTATTTACATGACTGGTTAAAACTTCTAAATTATAAATTAGCTCGCTTAAACTCAGTTTTTCAAACCTAAATAAAATCTTATAAATCCTGAAGCTGTGTGACACATTATGAAGTTTTTAACCAAATGAGTGTAATAGGAAAAACTATTTACCAAATAGGTGGTGTTTTTATATATTTACCATAAATAAAGATGTTAATAGAAAAATTAGTTACTAAATGTATGTGTTTCAACTCATCTTATTTATCTTGTCTTTATTATTTCTTAAAGAACTCTTTATACTTCTTTTTATATATTTTCAGTTTAATTATTATTATTTTTAATCTTTAACACCTCGTCATCACATTTTACTGACTATATCTGTTTGAATTAAAACTCACTATTCTAAATACAAAATAATAATAATAATAATAATAATAATAATAATAATAATAATAATAATAATAAGAATAACAACAATAACAATAATAACAACAATAACAACAGTAACAACAACACTAACGACAACAATAACGACAACAATAACGACAACAATAACGACAACAATAACGACAACCAGAACGACAACCAGAACGACAACCAGAACGAGAACGATAACGAGAACGACAACGAGAACGAGAACGAGAACGAGAACGAGAACGACAACGAGAACGACAACGAGAACGAGAACGATGACGGTGACGGTGACGGTGACGGTGACGGTGACGGTGACGTTCCCGATAGCGATACCGATACCGATAGCGATAGCGATAGCGATACCGACAGCGATATCGATACCGACAGCGATACCGATAGCGATACCGATAGAGATACCGATAGCGATACGGATAGCGATACCGATAGCGATACCGATAGCGATACCGATAACGATACCGATAACGATAACAATAACAATAACAATAATAATAATAAAGATGAATAAGAAACTAACCAAAAGGATTAAAAGAAAAAAAAACCGATTGATTAATGTTCAATTCCTAACATGATGAACTTCACAAAAAGATATTAATTTCACAAGCTTTGTACAACCTCAATCTTGATCAAACATGCTATGGAACCCTAATTATTTCAGCTAATTAACATCACATACTCACTAATTATTGTGTAAATAAACCAAATGAAGGAAAATGAAGGAGAATCACATAAGTTTCAAGTGAAAGTAAAGATGAAGAAGAATGAAACAATAGTGTTTAATTTCTCTTGGTCATCATCAACATCATCAAAATGGGGGACGATTCGCGCCCCAATAAGAGTCTGTAGGCAATGAATTTAGCATATTAGGAGCCAATCCATGGAACATCAATGGATGCGCCTTGTTTATAAGTTGTTGTTGCTGTTGTTGTTGACTGTTGATCCGAGAAGATGATCCCAATGGTTCACTTCCTGAAACCGATGTAGTCTCATCTTCCTAGAGAGGGAGTCTCTCATACGCCCCATCCCCAAAAGACGCCACCATGATGACCACCGGGCCTGATGCCATCAAAGGTCCCACTACTCAACCTCCCTCGGCCACCAGCCAAGTAAATTATTACCCCTGAAGCAGTAGGCAGAGCTGGAGGAGGTAAAAATGACCCTGAGAGCGATAAGATCTCAAATCGTCTTTGTAATGTCAAAGAATGCTGCATAAAATATTACTATTTTAAATAAAAATAATAGATGTTTTTCTTTTGTTCAAAATTCAATTTCACGATATGCTTTTAGTTTTCATGTTAGTTGTTACATTTTTTAAGAGAATGAAACTATTTAGAGATGCTAAATTGATTTTGCGAAGGATGGGTTTAAATTCAACCAGATCGTTGAAATATGTGATCACACCCATTCGGTAAATAGAAAAAAGAGGAAATAATAAACTTAAAAATAAAATAAAAAGAAGTATAAAGGGTAGTTTAAGAATATAAAAATGATAAATGTTTACCATGTAGATCGATTCCTAGAATATATCTATCAACATATAAATCAATTTCAAGAATCTAAATGTTACTTCAGTAAAAATTATTAAAATAACTCGGTCTGGTAGAAGTAAATTTAAAAGGAAAAATTTAAAAAATGTTTATTTTCTTCTGTTTTTCTGTCCTACTAATAAAAGTTTTCTCAAAATGTCGTTATGTACGGGTGATAGTTTGCGTAGGTATACATGTCTCTTTGTGATTGGTTCTGTTGTATAAGATGTCCTTACTTGTCTGTGGAGACTCCAACACCATGTATGTAAGAATGTTTTGAAAAGAAATTTACGTGAGAGACATTTTGAGGAAAAAAATAAAACAAAAAGACATTTTAAGAATTTTTACAATTTAAAATTAAAAAAAAAGTATAGTTGATAAGAAAAACATTAAACATTCTTAAACATGAGTTGCAAGTTAAAAAAGGAAATGATCACATCACCGCGTAAGGTCAAAATCCTATATTCTCAGTTTTCTCGTCAACACGTACAGAAGAAGCACACAAGTGCAAGTCCTCTCTTCGTCAACACAAAATCATCTTCTACAAAGCTCTCATCAAACCTCGATTCAGTAATCACTCAACATGCATTCAAGAATCATCTTCATCATACCCTTTATCTTCTTCTTAACATCACTTTCAGGACGTTATTCAGCTGCAAACCACCCTAGGACCCCCAAGAAATCAACTTCCGGCGACCAGTCCTCCTCCGTCGTTTTTCAAGTCACCGGAAATGTTTATCCCAAAGGGTATATTCATCAATTGATATTCTAATGTTATAAAGATTGTGAATTTGTATGGATTTGGTTGATGATTGAACGTACTGTAGGACTTTTATGTCAATTTGTGCCTTTTTCTTGATTTTCCTGTTCTGTACACCTTCTAGATCTAGTAGGCCCACTAATATTTGTTTTGCGTATGTAAGATATTTAGGCTTATGTAGTTTGTAACCTTTATGCATGTTAGAGGGCCATTTTTTAGGTATTCTGTAGGGGGTTTGAGTGTGGGGAATTGTTTTTGTTAAGCATAAATGGATTATGTGGATACTTGAAGTTTTTGTTTATAAGTATCTGCATATCATAGCTATGGCATGTGAAGATTTTGGATCCTATGCAAGCTATCTATATGTAGTTTTATATGTAAGATTGCTAAAAAAATATCAAATCCGGGTTCATATACTTATTACTTTGATCTCTAATGATGATTGCAAAATTCCTTTTAGCGTGCAAATTTACCGCCATTACATGAACATATGTCAATATAGCTTTCACTTCGTG
>BJCN01156605.1:1296-11905 GCA_018326445.1 Flaveria brownii
TACACCTCCATCCAATGCTACCACCCCTTCATTTCCATACCACCCCCTCTCCTCTTAACACACCTCGTATGAAACCCCGTCCCTACGAATCTCTCTCCATCAGGCGCCACATCCCTCGTTTACTCCCTCTATCATTCACGCGAGCTCATGAAGGGTACCTCGGCTTAGAGCACCTTCAATAGTACAATACAAAATCTCACAAATGTCTCTCATATTAGCAAAACATTAATAGGTTAGAAACACTTATTTCAACTGCAATGCAACATGCTTCATAAACGTACTTTCATTTAAACCCTAAACCCTAAACCTTAATAATAATATATAAATGTTTAAATTAATAATCTTAAATTAAATATTTATAACTTTGTTTTGTAAAGGTTTAATAATATATACATGTGTTTCCGTAAAATGTAAGCAAAAAAATTTTATACGAGATACTAAAGGTGGCAAAATGGGTTCCCAACCCTAAACTAATTACGGTTGAAACTGGTTCAATCTGGTCAACAAAAAGTCAAAACCGACTTTGAGTTTCAAACCGATTCCAACTTTGATGGGGTTGAGCAATTTGACTGGTTTAGTTCAAATTAACCAATTTGGAACCAGTTTCAATATTGGAGTGGATTGTAAACCGGTTTCAAACGTATGGTTTCAATAAGTTCCAAATGGTACCGGTTCTAAACTGTTTTGGTATTGTTCAAGTTATCTGTTTCAGTTCGCAAACCGGTTAGCTGCTCATCTCTAGCACCCACCATTACTTAATCTTTAGGTGCTTGTGGGTAGAAAAGAGAAGTCAAAACCACTCCACGAATAGAGCGGCACAATAAGCCTTTTGCAGGAAGGATGGCACATAGGAAGCCAACAATGTGTCCATTGGAGATGGTCTTGTGATTTGGTTAAATAACTTAAAAGCACGGAAAACAAAGATTAACTTAGAAAAAGAATTTGAAAATCATATAAGCCAAAGAGAGAAGACATACACATATCACAATATCACATATGGAAAGTGTTATCTTGAAAAAAACTATGAATTCCTTTAAGTTTGTTTTTCACGCATGTGTAAGTGTGTAACCATTTGTTATCATTTATATTATTGTCATCCGACTAGTAATGTAAATTTTAGACTGCCGCCCTAAATATCATTTTAGTTCCTACAATGATATCATTAGCTCGTCTCCTTCATTGGTAAAGTTTGATAAGTCATACCTACTCTAAGCTCTATTCGAATCTATATGGTGCATGACCCTAACTGTTTGAAAACTTGTTTGTGTTGAATTGTTGTTGGTTTACCTTCAATAAATGATTAATGTCCCATAAGGTACTGTAATAAACTACTTTTTATGCAACTCTATCAAGGGCTTGAACATTGTTGCCTCTAGGCTTGCCTTCACGTGGTTGGATAATCACCGTCGGTTTTCTCATGGAGAACCATATGATGTCCCGTTTGGATAATCATCATCGGTTTTATCCACCTCTATCAAGGGGCTTATTAACCCGTCATAAGCTCATTTGAACACAAGGTAATAATCCCTTGGTCTGTTTTCCTGTGTGATATTGTCGTAGCATTTGTGTAGCGCTAACCTTAGCTTAGATGAGCTTATTACCAAAAACCATGGACCGCATAGAGTCTGGCTTCTGGCCTCTGACTTCTAGTTACAAGCAGGATGTTGCTTCTCTTGTTAAAGCCAACCGCTGTGAATAGTACAGGATGATGAAGACCTCCAAGGTAGACACCAGGGTAGGGCCTTTCCTGCATACTCGATCATTGGACTTGGTGACCTGACAGGTTCAGTTCAGTCTGTGGATCTCCTATACAAAAAAATTTTAGCACCTGGTATGGACCCTGTTCTGCAACTTTGATAGTATAAAATATGCATACCAAAATTAATCGATTTTAATCCACATATAATGTAGAAGCGAATGATATGATTAACATTCAACAACCATAATTGATAATTAATTGCAGCCATAAGTTAAATGTACATGTTTAAAGTAGTGACAATTCAAAATACCTTAAGGTCTATGCATAGCCAGCCATACCAACAGTTGAACTAGAACGGTTGGTTTTGTGAGCAGGCTGAGTTGTAGCCTTGGTAAAGTACATGTAATAATAAACATTCAGAATCATGGTCGCCACAACAAACACTGCCCCTGCAACAAAAACTCCTTTTCTTAATGTGTCGCATGAAAAGCTTTCTGTCATACTCTTGTATTTTGTATGGTAAGCATTCTTCTTTGCCCCGGCTACCAGACAAGCTTCTGCAACCAGAAAGGTCATCCTGCGTAATACAAATAATAAGGTTAAGTTTTTTTACTCTTGATTTTTATAGCATGCATAGTAAGCTTTTATTTTATTTTTTTTAAATAAAGGCATCAAGTTTTCAAAAAGAGTGCTAACTTTCTGTTAACTTGGGAATTCAAAGAAAAACTGACAAGTATGATTGTTCTTTTCTGAATTGACATTCCCTAATTTGTTCAATAATAGATATGATGATTCCAACCCGTTTCCTTCCCTTACTTCCCTTACGGGTGAGTCGTTGTGGGCTACATTTTACCTTTAACAAGTCCATTGGGCAAATAGAAAAACATAAGCTAAAAGGGGAAAATGCCAAAATGGGCAATAGAACAAACATATGCTAAAAGGGGAACAGGTCAGGTAAGTCAAGAGAAACTTGAAGTGTGCATACAACCTCCAAACTGCTTTAAAAATATATGATATTATTATTGTAATAACATAGTTTTGATAATCATACGGCTCCATTATTTATAAAAGTGGACAATATGGATTTATGGAACAATATAATTTCAGGGTTTGACCCATAACCTAACCCATTCAGTTTATCCAATTTGCCATCTCTATCCAATACCAGATACTTTCCTGAGCTATACAGTTCTATTGTAAAGGCCAAGAAGATTCCTTACAGAAGTCGATAACTTTTATCACACGAAGATAGTTTCCGCCCCATTCAGTTTTATACTATTTTCCTTACCATTTTGTGAGTTCTTATCTTCATTCAGTGTTGTAAAAATCGGTCCTAGTCGGCGATTAATCGAAAATCACCCACCAACCTTGGCGATTTCACATAATCGAAGGGTAAATCGGTAATCGGTCCTAGTCGGAAAAAATTGGACCTAGTCCGTCAAAATTGGTCAAAAATCGGTCAAAAGTGGTCAAAATTGGTCAAATTTCTTTCAAAATCAATCTAAATTGCCCAAATTTTGTCAAAATCAGTCAAATTTTGGTTAGGATTGGTCAAAATATGTTAATGTTTGAATCTTTTTTGAATTTAATTATATATATGTATACATATACATAGATATACATATAAATTATGTATAAAATTCAAATCCGATTAATCCCGATTACTCCCGACTAATTCCGATTATCCCTAGGCGGTACCCCACCGCCTGACTAACGCCTAGCGATTTTTACAACCATGTCTTCGTTATATCCTATACCAAGTAAAATAGTCTACATGTAGTAAAATGATCATAGAGCCTTAATTACTAACTAGATGGGAAGAGTTGAATAAGGGTAAAAGCAAACAGTTAATGAAGAAGTGTAAAAGCAATAATTAATCGAGTCAATTTCCCTTTAATACCGATTAGATCTTGTACAGTTCAACATCTGAGGTCGGGTGAACTTAAAGTTCAACTCAATTTGAAACAAATTCATCTTACAAAAGAAAACTGTCATTCATGTTGATTGTTTAGCATTTAGCAGCCGATACCTGAGAATATTAGTGCAAAAGAGGTAACTCGTCCCATTTGAATAATTAACTTACACCTTAACATATTTACCGTTTGACATCAAAAGTCATATAAATGCACGAACTTTGTATAGCAGTTTATAAGATCTGTGAATAGTGCTGACTACAGACAGAAATACAGAATGGGAGAAAAAAAAAGGCTGCACTGAAAACTGAATTTCTTACCATGATGATGTAAAATATATGATGGTCCAAGCTCGATTTCCACCGGGTGCTAAAGGCCTTCCAAAACACATGCATTTTGTCACACCCATAAGCAATGACTGACCGGAGAGTAGAAACAAAAAGGCCCCAACACCGTATCCAGTTGCAACATCTGAATCATATACACAATATGTAGAATTGGTCCTGTCATCTGTATGAATTACCCCCTGTCATCCAAAAATGTTTATCAGATAAAGCAAAAGCACAAGAAGGGCTGTACTATCCACAATTACATAAACACAGTCAAATCACCCATGGTGGTGCACAAATCCATACCAAAGTTAAACAGTTCAGGTAAACGAGAAACTACATATTCAAGCCCTCATTATCGCAAATCTTTATAGAATGAAGAAATTAAATATTACAGTGAAGAATTCACATGATTAAATAAAACCACAGAACAGATACTACAGTTTGCTTCACTCAGGTAGGACACAGGATTTCCATGTGTAATCATGATCTAGCAATAGCTATGCTACGAGTCAGGTTTTACATAGGTAAATTTGAGTCGGATCCGCTCTCGCAAATTTATTAAAAACTTGTTCATTTGTATCTCAAAACAATAACGCAACCATTTCACGAGCAACAAACAGAAAGGCATTACTCTACCCAAAATCATCAAAAATCACTCATATCACACTGAAAATCATGTACGAGCTCACACAACTTCATCTTTCGCATATCAAAACCCTAGATCTCTAACAATCCATAGAATAAACTTCACCGAAGCGAAAATGACGACCTATCATCAATTGTAACCAAAGACGAAACAAAATCAAAGTTAACAACAGATTCAAAAGCACGAATGATAGTTCAATCTACAAAACCCTAAGTAACAGCTGATTTGAACATGAACAGTAGAATTAGCAATTGAGAAGCGAGGAGGAGATTGTACGGTGCTACGACGGCGTTCGGCGGCAATGGCGAAACCAAAAGCAACTAATGATAAGATGATGAGCAGAAGATGAACGAGTGTTGAGCCTTTTCCTTCGCCCATGTTTCTGCTTGCTGGTGTGTGTGTTTGTGGGGAGTGAAGTGAAATAACTCAAAAAGGTTGAAAGAATAGAAAAAGAGCAGTGAAATGTTTGAGAAACGCGAAAAAGGTGTTTATAGTGATTTCCAGAACATCTTGTCTTGATACGAGGGATTATAATAAATTAATAACTACTCTCATCACGTTGAGCAGATACGTCTTATCGTAAATCATAAGAGTGAATACTGATAAAAATTTGATTATACCAGGATGATATTCGTTTATAATCATTCGATTCGTCAAAATACCACAAAAGTAATCGCACTCGATATGATCTATGCTAACAAAAAATACTTGATCTTGAATATAAACTTTTTTTTTAATTTATGAAAGAAAGCTGTCAATGCAAGCCGATAGGAGTTTGGTCGTTTTTTCCACGCATTACACGGTATAAGTCTTGGTCTTTTTCGTCTTGGCCTGCAAAAAACCATAAAAGCGAATGTCAAAACCGGTCCTACTAATACAAATTGCAGCAACGGTTTTTCACGTAATAATCAGTTGGGTTTGTCACGGTACCGCAATAGTAACTACACCTGCTATATAACCTACAATACAAAATAATACTTATTTCAAATGCAACTTCATTTACAAAAAAAAATACATTGGAACATTAAAAAAAATTAAGTTAGCCACACATTTTGTTTTTTAAGCTTTACAAACGAAAGTTAGTCCCTAGTGTCATTTGACGGGGATTTGATTGTTTTTCTTTGCTCAAACATTATTTAAAACCATAAATTGTGTGTGCTAACGTATAAGTCATTAAAACATATTACAAGTGATCAAAGTTGCTTTCAAATTTCAATTTTTACAGTTTATTTACCTCTAGTTTTTTTTTACAAATATGTGAAAAGTTATTTTTTTTTTAAATATAAACGGCATTGTTAATCTTTAAAACGAGTATACTATCGTAATATAAAAAGTTAAAAAATATACATTTTCTAGCATTGTGATTTTTACTCATAATTGTGTCTTTCATAGTTGTTAATGTATCTTTCTATTCGTCATTGTGTTTTTCTATAATGATGAGTTTTAAAAAACAAAATAGTAAAATTATATCTTTATGTACTTTTAACATGCAAATACAATAATAGAACAACACTTAATTTTAATACATTATAAACAATAACAAAATAATACAATAATAAATATGTCATTGTATTTTTCAGTTCGTCATTATTGTACACTTTTTATGATAAGTTTTGAAAACACATTAATAAAATAATATTTTTGTGTATTTCTAATTGTTAAACAAAATTATATATAACAATAAATTTATATAGTATATATAAAAAGTAATGACAGAAATAACACGAAATAATTTAACATATAAAACATAATAATTAATACATAAAACAAATAATTAAAAAAATATGACACAAAAACTGACGAATTTAACATAATAACTAAGATAGTCTTCCATTTAAAAACAATAATAGAACACATGTCATGCACTTAAACTTTTTAAATTAAATATCATTTTTATTATAAACCCACGGGTACATTTACAACTCCGTTTGAAAAACATTTTCTTTTAGTTCTTTTTTTATTTTATTTAACAAAATATTTTTCTTGTTTAGGAAAAAGACAACACGTTTGAAAATTCTTGTCTCAACAATCTTCTTGATAGTCTATAAGAGACTTCACATTCTATTACTTATTTTTATCTTATAATTATATTAAAATCATTATTTTTATTTTTTTCTTTAATTAAATAATATTTTAATACCTTTTATCATTACTTTTTTTTCTATTCTTTAATCACAACCATTGTAAAATATATTATATATTAAAATTTATAAGAGTTATACAATAAATTCTTAAATTTATAGATGATATAATATAAAATTTACAAATCACAAACTTTTAAATCATAGGTTGAGAATTAGGTTGAATGATATAAGATCACTTAACAATGATTATCTTGATTTTGTGCCATTATAAATACCCCATGCGACCCACTGGATACATATGACGATTTCTACATTACTATAATATAAAGCCTTTTATTTTAATATAATTAAAGATATATTATTATAATAAAAAGACATTAATATAATTCAAGATCGCTCGTGTAGGTTGAATGTGATTGTTATTTAAAAACAAAACTTCACGATTATATAATTCAAGATCGAGATCTATGGTTCAAGGTCAAGATCTATCACGTATCATCTCTTCCTCTGTGTTTTATCCGTGTGTTCTATCCAATCAAGTTAACGGGTTTATGACTACAAACCCGCTATGAATCAAAAACTACATTTTATCCGATCATAAGATATCGGTTATGTTTCTTTTGAGCTTAAAATGTCTCTTAACGGGTTCACGCGATAAAGATAAAAAAGAAAAGATTGGACATATTCTTTCTTCAAAGATGCTGAACATACTTACAAAATGACCCAACTGGGATTTGCGACCTTAAACTCTATACACATTTCTCTTCATAAAATCGCAATCCTATGGCTTACAAAAAGACTCCCAAAAACAAGAAAAAAGACCCTCTTTTATAAGTTCAAGATGTTACCCTCTTGATCTTTGGTCATTAACTCCCTAATTACTTACATACGCCTTAAAAGGCACTCCTTTTTACACTAGAAACAACCCACCGAACACTGGGTGTATCTCTGTATTTATCTCCTTCAAAACTCCTCATTGGAAGACTAGAATGAAACAGACTGAAATAAACTGATTGCTGATGCTAACTGATGTTTTGCTAGAATGATTTGTTATGTACTTGATGAAGATGGTATGACTGTAATCAAGGGTTTGATTCAAGCCCGGGTAAGGATGCTGCAATTGCGCCTATTGTCCGGGTCGAGACAATCAAACCCCTCAATCCTGACCGCCGGTTTGTTGCCGAAATGGCATCCTCCTTTCCTTGCAGATGAAGGAGAGGATTGCAAACCGGACGATGCAGGATTGGGGATCATGTAACGCGGCGACAGTGGGGATATCTTGTCATCCCCAAAGCGCGCGTCTTGTATTAGTGGGTTAGAAACTCTACTCGGCGGTGACCCGCTGAAAAACGGGGGCGACGAGGCTACCTGTGTACAAATTTGTTCTGTCGCACCATAAACACCAGGTTCATAACCCTATTATCAACAAACATATCAAAAAATTAGCCTAAATTACACACATCATGAACAAACTCTTATAATTAACAGCCAAAATGACACTGATGGAGTCACTACCTTAGCGAAAATGGCGTCCAAAAGCTCAGGTCCGGTTTTCGATTCGTGAACATCCGACGAATGGCTGTAGATCAAATGAAAAACACGAAGTTAGTTTAAAGACGCAACATTTATTAGAATATTCAAGTGTTTGAAACAAAATTTACCACATCTGCCATCTCAGAGGCCTAATGGGCTCGTTGATGGTGGTGCTGAAGAGATTGAGTCGCCTCGGTTTTGGACAGACCATAGATCTTATCTCTTCAGGAGATGATGAAAAGGTGTTCTGATGATGGATTCCACAGTGATTCATTTTCGTTTTTTTTTCTGATACAACAAGACCTGTGAGAACAGAAATCATCAGATGCAAATCATGTACATGCAAAATCGCTAGCACAAACCCTAGATCTGAGAAACCAACACATGAATCAAAAAATTAGATCGCTAATTTGATCAACCAGATCTGAAATCGAGATCTCACGAGTTGTTCAAACGAAATTGAACAAACGAATCAATCTAAAAAATAAGAAATCAAACTCAAACGAAAACACTTCTGTAATTGCTTAACCTACACAGATCTGTCGTGAAAACCGAAGTTTGTTGTCTTCCAACAATCAATAACACACACACAACAAAACTCAACCGATTCGCATTAAAAAAAAAAAAAAAAAGACGTTCCAAATTTCGACTCGTTTCACCTACTGAATCCATCACACAAACCACATAACATCAACAGTTTGAAAATCAAATCCACATCAGTTTCAAGAAATTGGCAGAAAAAAACCTCCAAAAACGTAAACTTTTTAATAAGATAATTGGATCTCCATGAAAGTCAAAGAAGACGGAGGTGATTCGTCACCTGATAAAGCTGGAGTGATGGAAATCTCGCAGCAGAGCCTCCGGCGGCCGGACGACTGACGGAAAAAGGACCAAATTGAAACGTCGGTGAAGAAGATGACGATGAGAGAGATTGAGGGAGATGGTTGATTTGGTATATATAATAGATTAAGATTAGATTAGATTAGATTAGAAGAAGATGAAAATGAAACGGGTGAATTTGGTGTGTATTTAAATGTAGAAAAGTTTGATGGAATTAGGGTAAAGTGTGTGTGTGTGAGAGAGAGATGCAAAAGAATGCATTTAAGAAAGGGGATCACGTTGGCGGTGCCTGTGGCCAGAAATCTCATCGGTTTTCTCACCCGCTTTTAAGTAACATACGGAATCATATATTATTTTATTTTTAATTTTATGAAAAAGAAATTTGTATTATTTGCCTTTTTAACGGCAATCTATAATATACTCGTAATACTATATCACTATCTGCTAAGAGTCCAAGACCAAACGTAATGAGATTTAATGGGTTATTAAAGGGGTATTATATCATTTTAAAAATGTTCTTACATCACACCCATGAACATTATAGGTCTGTTATAAGCGAGGCCGTCTGTTATAAGTGGGAGTGTTTTCATTATAACGCCCAACATCTAGTAGATATTATAAATAAGTAACGATTGAAAGGAGATTAAGTTGTATTAATCATTAAACATGTTTTTAGTTAAAAATATGATTTTGAGTTGGCACTAATGTGATGTAAATGACTCTTAGACGATCTCCAATAGAGGGTTTTTTTCTCATTTTTATCATATGTGACAATAGATGCTTGTTTTTTTTTTATTTTTTATTGTGGAGGTTGTTTTTAGATGTGGGTTTTTGATGCAAGTTCTTTCATAAGAACGAGCTAAAGAAATTGATGTGGGCTCTCCCTTGTACTATATACTTTAAAATAAATAGAGGGATAAATAAATAAGTGGTTAAAATTTAAAAAAAAATAGTGATTATGTGACAGATTTTTTGGTGTTTTTGGTTTTGCTTATTGGTTGTATTTCTAATTTTTTGCAAATGAGTATGTTTGTGATGTGGTAAATGCTTAGATATGTTTTTAGGTGTTTTAGATTTTGTTATTGTAGATGCTCTTAAGAGCCGTTAACTATTACATGTGATCATAAGTGACTTGAACCATCCATCTCGAGAGGAGAATATCATTTTACATGTCACACCCCAACCTGGACGGCGGAAACGTCGAGGTGTGAGGAATACGATTGTTCACAGCCACATAACGCTATGTTCAAATGTAAATACTTCATTTAATAGTTTTTATAAAGATTACAAACATATGTCCCAAATACGTTCAACAGGATTTATACATGATATATCATTTCGTTTAGTTAACTAGGTCCACGTCCTAGTTTTATTGAAAACTTCAAAGATATCTTTAAGCTTGGGGGTTACCTGAAACATGATAAAATAAAATGTCAACTAAAAATAGTTGGTGAGTTTCCAAGGTTTTCATACATAATATGAAAAGATTATAAGTAGCAATTCAAGTCATAGGTTATAAGCAAGTAAGATTATAGTACACATATCTTTACAATCAAACCTCG
>BJCN01156632.1:0-12187 GCA_018326445.1 Flaveria brownii
CGTCCAGGTTGGGGTGTGACAAGGTGGACGGAGCTCCGGCGCTGCACTACGGGCACCTGGGCAGCTTCTCTATGAAAATGGGAGGGGACCATATTTGCACTAAATGACAAAATGATACTATTCATTTCAATTGGTTTTTAAAATATTATGTAATTAAACAAATAAAGAAATCAAATTTAGAATTCCAAAAAAAATATTTAAAAAACCCTAAAAACTAAAATCTTTCCGACGCAAACAGAAACCACCTTCGATCTTCATCTCCTTCACCGTCCTCTGCCCCACCTTCCGGACTCTGCTCCACCTGTCGTCCTCCGCCCCACCATCGTCGCCCACCACCACCATCATCCCCCCTTCGTCGCGCCCTGTCGTCCTCCGCCCCACTATCGCCGTCTGGTGACCTGTGTCATCAACCCCATCTTTGCCCCACTTGTCGTCTGGTGACCTGCACCATCAACCACCATTGCCGCCCACTATCACCGTCGTCCCACCACCATCGCAGCCCACCTACGTCATCGTTAGCCAACCTGTGTAACCGATGTTTGCCCACCTTCGACCCGTCACCTTTGAAGCTATGTCAAGTGTTTATGCAGTGAATGATACAAATGATGAAAACCTTTATTAGGTACTATGGAGATATTGGAAACAAACCCAGTGAGTACTATGGAGATGGTATTGGATACAATGCTGAATGAAGAGATTTATTTTTAGGGTACTCTATTTGTTTTCGAGCGGTTAAAGATGGATGGATAAATGGTTGTCGAAAAGTTATCTGCTTAGATGGTTGTTTTCTGAAATGTAGTGGTCAGTTACTCTCGACTGTTGGAAGAGACGTCAATAATCATATTTTTCTTTTAGCATGGGTTGTGGTATCTGTTGAGAATAAAGAAAATTGGACATGGTTTCTCAATCTATTGAAGAACGACATTTATATGAAGAGTGAAGTTGGACTTACTTTGATTTCAGATCAACATAAGGTATTTTATACTTAATATGTAATTATTTACATGTTTATTAACATTTATGTTATGTGTTTGTTATTCGTTAGGGTATTATAAAGGTCTTGAAGGATGTATTTCCAGATGCTGAGCACATGCAATGCACAATACATATTTATGCAAACTTTAAAAAAATTTTCGTGGGCTTGTGTTTAAAAATTTATTTTGGACAACTGTAAATTCTACAACTAAACAATGGTTTGAAGAGATTACGAAAGAGTTGAAATTCATTAGCAAATGTACGTATGATCATCTTATGGAGAGAAACCCAACTATTTGGTCGAGAGTTTTTTTAAAATTGGTAGAGCATGTGATGTATTCTAGAATTGAATGAGTGAAAGCTTTAATTCACACATTCGAGTTGTGAGAAGGAAGCCTATTATTAGTATGTTTGAAGAAATTAGAACATTTTGTGATGCGTAGAATGTTCTTAATGGCGATAAAATCATGAAGCTTTGAACATGATGTATGCCCTAAAATCATAAAAAAAATTGAAGAAATAAAAAAAACAGAGGTAAAGGTTACATTTTTGAATTTATGTTATTTTGTCATGAGTTTTTATTAACTTTTGAGTTCATTGTGTATGCTCTACAATGTTGTCCCTAGTGGTAACAACATATTTGAAGTAAGAAGTGAAAAAAATGCATTTGTAGTGAAGATTGAGGAGTAGACTTGCACTTATGGATCATGGCAATTGTCATGCATATCTTGTGTTCATTCAGTAGCAGCTTTAGGGTTCATCAACAAAAACCCTAAAAGTTATGACAGTAATTGGTTTAAAAGATACATTTTAAGGAAGCATATAAACACATTATCAAAGAATTGAAGGAAAGTATGCATTGGTCTACAACAGATGACATCAAACATCTACCATTAAAAGAAAGACGAATGTCTGGTAAACCAACAGTAAAAAGATAAAGAGATCCTTCACAGAAAAAGAAGAAGACAATGAAGGTTGGAGTTGGAAGAAAAATGACTTGTTAAATTTGTCAAGGAAGTGGACATAATATGAGGTCTTGCAAAAACGAGAAAAAAAAACCCACAACCAAATGAAGCAAGAGCTAAAGGTAAAAATAAAAAAATATGACTCGTTTAAGCGTATTTAAGTTAAATTTGTTTCTTTTGGACATATTTTGGTCATTATGACTCGTTTGGGAACATTTTGGTGTATGTTAACCCGTTTTAACATATCTTGGTAGTTTTTGACTCATTTGGGCGTATTGTGATGTAATTTTGACTTTTTTGGACGCATTTATATAATTTTGACCCGTTTGGGTATATTATGATGTATGTTGACCCGTTTGAGCATATTTAGGTGTATGTTTGTGTATTTGGGTATTTTGACCCGTTTGGATATATAGATGTACGTTGGTATAATTGGTTTGTTGACTCGCTTTGGATATATAGATGTATATTGGTATAATTTGGTATGTTGACCCGTTTGAATATATAGATATATGTTGGTATAATTTGGTATGTTGGTATAATTTGGTATGTTGACTCGTTTGGATATATAGATGTATGTTGGTATAATTTGGTATGTTGGTATAATTTGGTATGTTGACTCGTTTGGATATATAGTTGTATGTTGGTATAATTTAGTATGTTGATCCGTTTGGAATCATTGGACGATGTTTTTTTTAATTTTTACTGAAATTTGTAATTTTTTATTTTTATTTTTCAATTTTTACAAAAATTTGGACAATGTTTTATTTATTTTTTAAACATTTTTTCAATGTTTTAAATATTCAACTTTTTATCAATTATTTTTAATTTGTTTAACATTTTTAAGTTTATTACCTACTATTCAGGTTAAATACACATGATTGAAACATCAAAATAAAGTTTAGTGACCTGATTGGAACAAAAACGTTTATGAATAACCTAATTAGAACAATTTTCAAAATTGATTACTATTTTATAAAGTTACCTATTTTTAAAATGGATAAGAAAGCCTTTGATTCTTGACACATTGTAAGATATGAAATTTACACTCCTGAAAAGAAAATGAATGGTAGATCATCAGCTAAAGATGCAGTGCTAGCAAACTCAATGCCTTTGGTTTGTACTGTCAATCATGACGAGACTATGGATCTCTATTGCTTCTTCGCAAATGGGACAATAAATTTCAATTGAATAAAATCTAATGTGTAATTTCAATACAGTCAACGAGCTTTTTGTAGGTGGCAATAATAAATTCTTTTATGTTGTTATTATCTTTTATACATAGTATCCGTTGAATGATAGAATGATCGTATTTTTTATAATAAATTGTTGGGTGTTTGTGAAGTTCTGGGTTAAGTCAATATGTTATTTTATATATGGATAAAGATTAGTGCGGATTTGACAATCTAGATTTACAATTTCATGTAATTTCGCTTTGTAATTTCTTTTTTCTTTTTTGATTTCCCATAGTTTCTTGCTAGCTTTATTTGATAAAACTATTATTGTTTTAAAAAAATTCCATAGTATCGGAGTAGTAAATTTAGTCCATCTATAAATCTAACTATCTAAATAACATGATAGCCATAGATATACACACACAGAGAACATAATTATTTATATAATTTTTTCAAACATCAATATTTCTTCTCATAAATTCAACTTATATTGTATTTGCTAGAGTTCAAACACATATCAAACACTAAAATTTTGACAAATAGTTTTGTTTAAAAGAAAAAATTAATCATACACATCAGAGTAATAATTTTAGTCGATCAATAAATCTAACCAATAGCTAATGTGGGGCTAACCCACTTGATAGAGGCTTTGTCTTTTAGAAAGAAGATCATGGGTTCAAACCCATACATGATGTAACTTGATGTAATTTAGGAGCATGAATAAGATAGATTTGCCGTTTAAAAAAAGAGTTAAATGCGTTTTACGTCTCTGTGGTTTCATAGAAATTGCTTTTTGAATCCCAAAGTTTAAAGTGTTATCATTTGCATCTAAAGGTTTCACTAAAATTGTCATTTTAATCCATTTGGCTATACCTAACTAACACAATTAACTTTTCCTGTTAAGTTTCTAACATGAGAGTCATTTTTAATAAAAATTAAATAAAATAAAAAACCAACTCACGTGAGGGTTTTTATATGTTCAGTCTCTTTTGATAACTGTAGTTATGATTTGACTCTATAGTTATATTTTATTTTTTTGTCTTGTTAATTATTTTGTTTTAGTAATTTTGTTGCTTTTGCCCGTTTTATTAACTAAACATAGATTTCTTTATTCTATAAATTATTTTTATACTTTTATGATAATTTGTGTTTTATGGTTATAATTCAAATAATTTATATTATATGACTTGTTTGTTTATTTATATATATTTTTTTATTTTGTATGTTTTATAAAGTTAGAAATGAATCATTTTTTGTTAGTTATACTTATATTTTATTTTATACAATATGATGTCTAAAGATATTTTTCTTAATTAAATGAAAGAAATACCAACAATTATTCCTAGTAAATTAAAATCACAGTGGTGATTATCAAAGGAGACTGAATACTTAAAACTTATAATGCAGAGTTGATTTTTTATTTCGTAATTATTTTGGCTAAAATACCTCTAATTTAGAAAACTTAACGGCGTTAATTTAGAGTAGTTAAATGGATTCAAACAATAATTTTTATAAAACTTTTGGATACAAATAACAAAATTTAAAATTTTAAATTCAAATGATAATTTATGTGAAATCTCATGGCTAAAAAAAAAAAACTAATTCAAACCGATAGCAACAAAACTAAGGGTCTAAAGTTCTTGATAAACCGACTAAAATATATATATATATTGGCCAAGGGTATAAATATCCCAACGTACGCCTACACATTCAATCTGCAAGCCCTAAAATTTCAACACAACGCACACATCGTTTCTCATACGATAATCATAGACACACAACGAGATCTGAAAATCAAGCCGAAGAAGAAATCTGAGGATGACGGATTACGAAGAAAGATACGAGGGTAACGGAGAATATGTTGAAAACATCGGTGGCGGAGACTCATCGCCGCCGGCCGGAGATAACAACCACGGCGGCGGGACCGAGGAGTTTAGCGATTCTAAGTCACAGGTGAGGAATATTATTATCTTCCTATTTACCGATAGTTCTTTTATAAGCGGATCGTGTTTTAGGATTCTGGGAAAGTATCGATGTTACAATTTAGGGCATTTTGCGTAAGTTGGTTTGTGATGATTTTAAGATTGCAATTAGGAGTATGAATTGGTTAAATGTTGTAGCGTTAACCATGGTGATGCATATAGCGTGTTTATATTGGATTTTTAGCGAATTATGAATTAGGGTTTTGAAAATTGGCATAGTAAAAGTTTTTTGGGCGTTTTTAGTTTTTTATGGAAGTCGTGGGCTTTTCTTGAGAATAGAAGGAACTACTGCTTGATTTTGAATGTTGATAAGTTTAGAGATCATATTTTTGTTTTACTTCGAACAGTTTTATTGAAAAGTTGGACTTTTATGCTATATCTTGGATAAAATTTAATCCAACGAAAATCTTTCGAAAAACTTATTATCATGGGAGAAAAGATATGCATTTAGCTTATGCTTTGTTGTATTTTTTTCAGTATTTTAATTGAAACAGTGAATTACAGAAAGTAACGCGGGTCTATTTTATATTGATTTTTGTGGACTGGGTGATGCTGAAACTCCAGTTGGAATAGATAAAATCTGGTATCTTACGTGGAAGAGTTCCTTAGAACTTATGCACACATGTGATACGCTTGAATATTTTTTTGTAATAAAAGTCTTGCAAACATCTGTTTTAGGGGTGATATGGGTTAACGTTTTCTCAAGAATTGCGTCAAAGCTTTTGTTTACAATGTATGTACTTTTTTTAGAACGGGAAATACACACGCCCATCTAATCATGTTTCTAATCTACACCATTGTTCATCATGGCACTCGAATCCTTAACGTCATGGGGAGCTTAACCTCATGGGGGGGGGGGGGGCCACGACTATGTACACACCATACACCGTTGGGACCTTTGGTGTTAATACAACTAATGTTAGGACTTAGGAATAGGATTGTTTAGCAATTTACAGGTTTGGAGTGTGCTTTTATGATATATTATTATGATCTTATGTGAGAATACTTATAAGTATGTATATGTATTGCTGTTTGCAGCGTGGTTCTCGTGACTCTGAAAGAGAGTCCTCGAAAAGCAGGTCAAAGGACAGGGAGAGAGGGCGAGATAAGGACCGTGATAGAGACAGAGAGAGAGATAGGGAGCGGGGAAGAAGTAGAGAAAGGGACAGGGACAGGGAAAAGAGCAGAGATCGGGACAGAGAAAAGGATCGAGACAAGGATCGTGATCGACATAGGGACCGTCACAGGGAACGGAGTCAGAGAAGGGAAAGGGACAGAGATAGAGACGAGGATGACTATCACAGGAGTCGAGATTATGACAGGTAATGTGGTTAAATTCCTATTCTTTCTTGGCACATATGGCTTAATTTTCATTTGTTTTTGTAGTTGAGTATGCTTGAAAGCTTCATCGTAATATTTTTAGCTTTATTACTCATTTTTGTGGTTGGTTGCTTGGTTTACTTATTGATTCCTTACAGGCGGCGAGATTGTGACAGAGACAGAGAGGATAGGCGTAGTAGACGTCGGTCTCGTTCTCGCTCAAGAGCCAAATCTGAACATACATCAAGGTCACGGTCTCGTTCACGCTCCAAAAGGTAAGGTTTGGGCATGTCTTTAATCATTTTGGTACTCATTTTACATTATATTATGTTCAAACTTCATGTGGATGTGATGGTCTTTATTAATCTATTGAAGTATTATGTGTTCCTGTTAGGCTGTTACTTTATGAACATCATGCTACTTAATGAACATCATGCTACTTAATGAACATCATGCTACTTTATGAACATCATGCTACTTTATGATCCAGAAATATTACTTCATAAATAGAAGTGTGGAAGGTTAAGATTTTTTTGTCTATTTTAGTCATAAATTATAATTTTTTTTATAAACTCTTATGTTTAGTTTGCAAGATTGCACACTAGCAAGTGGTTGTAAGTCGTATATGATGGATTAATATTGCAAGAAACAGTGTTTACGATCTGAATTTGTTATCCTTTCCAACTTTACCTTTATAAAAGCTTCTATCAACCTAATTGTTTCTTGAGCTGCATCTTCATAAACTTCTAAGTTATTATTAAATACAAATGTTACTTATCACGTGGGTCATGGGGGAACATGTTATTGGATATGGAACTTGTGAGTTACTTCTTCTGATTGCTAAATTAGCTGTGGAATTTTTCATCTATAGTCACAGTGGGTCACCCATCTTTTATGTGCTATTTTGTTTACTATAACCTGTAGTGTGCACATATACATGCTTAATAAACTCATACTTGCTCTTTGGTGTTTGTAGCAGCAAAAGAGTTAGTGGTTTTGACATGGCTCCTCCAGCTTCTGCAATCTTGGCTGGTGCTGCTGCTGTTACTCCAGGTACATGTCCCACCATTTGTAACTGCGTTACATATCTTGATAACTTCTATTTTTGTCTTTGATATAGTGTGGAAAGTTCATACCAAAATGCATGGTGTTATTTTGGTAAGCAAATTTAGTTCTTTTACTACAAACCCACAGAGTCCAAGTGCCATCATCCCTAAACTGGATGTTTCACAATTCTTTATTGTTTACTTAGTGACATAATCCTGATCTAAGAGAGCTTTTGTTTTTGTCTTGTGTTTGGTGTTTTCTGTTTGTTCTTTGCTTTGTTTTATATCTAAGAAGGCAATGTTGGGCTACTAGCCCCACTGTGCTGAGAATGGGTGTGAGCAGACTTCTGTAGCCTATTTGTACAAGGAAGGATCAGGGCAATGGTATGATAGGTCTTGTTTGTCTTCAATTGGGAGTTGCATTAATGTGGAATAATTAACTTTTCATTTCTTGATGCATGCAAGGTTCTAGAAGTTTTCTTAAACTAATGGATTTTTCAAACCCTGGTTGATACTCATATTGCTGTGGTTAAGTGTTTTTAATTTTATACATTTTCTGGAGATGTGATTATTTAAGTTTTTACAGGTCAGGTCCCTGGGGCCACCCCAGCCATTCCTGGAATGTTCCAGAACATGTTTCCGTTGGCATCTGGCCAGGTAATATGCTAACCTATCTGTTGATCCATAGTGACAACTTCATTTTGTATTTTATGTTACGTTTCTTATCCCCCTATCCATTTGCAGTTTGGAGCTCTTCCTGTTATGCCGGTTCAAGCAATGACTCAGCAGGTTGTATGATATAGTTATTTTTACATTGTAAATTTTTTTACTCATGTCTTCCATTTTTGTTTCTTCTTTTGTTTAATGTTTGAAATTCTTACAAATGCTGCAGGCTACTAGACATGCAAGGCGGGTTTATGTTGGTGGACTTTCTCCGAGTGCTAATGAACAGGTATATTTTAATCCTTCATGTTCTATGATATTACATGTAAATTTTGTTGATCCATGTTTTCTCGACTTAATTGCTATTGTAAGTAAACAGTTTTCTTTTGTTATGGACAGAAAAACATAAATCTACTGAACATTTTAATTTGTTTTCCTTTGTAACTGGTTGATTCGATCGCGCACTAATGTTTCTTATCATTATCTTTTTTGTAGACTGTGGCAACCTTCTTTAGTCATGTTATGTCCGCAATTGGTGGAAATACTGCTGGTCCAGGTCAGTACGTTACATGTTGGTGTCAATAAAGCAGCTGTTCTTTTAACTTCACACTCTAAAATAATTGCATATAATCAGGTGATGCTGTTGTCAATGTTTACATTAATCATGAAAAGAAGTTTGCTTTTGTGGAGATGAGATCTGTTGAGGAGGCCAGTAATGCAATGGCTTTAGATGGCATTATATTTGAGGTATTCCTAACTGGCATCTTTTAGAAATTAATGATATCATGTGCATGGTTGAACATACGGGATATGTGCCTGCATGATGATTTTTTTTCTTTTTTATTAATCTTTGCTGTAATATATAAATTTTGTTTTTCAGGGAGCACCTGTGAAAGTACGGAGACCTAGTGATTACAATCCATCGTTAGCTGCTGCCCTTGGTCCAAGTCAACCTAGTCCCAACCTGAACCTAGCTGCTGTTGGCCTAACACCAGGTTCAGCTGGTGGGCTTGAGGGTCCTGACCGCATATTTGTTGGTGGGCTTCCATACTATTTCACAGAGGCTCAGGTTAGGGAGCTACTGGAGTCTTTTGGGGCTCTCCGTGGGTTTGATCTCGTGAAAGACAGAGAAACTGGCAACTCAAAAGGCTATGCATTCTGCGTATATCAGGATTTATCTGTCACAGATATTGCTTGTGCAGCACTTAATGGTATCAAAATGGGTGACAAAACCCTTACGGTTAGACGGGCTAACCAAGGTCAAATTCAACCAAAGCCTGAACAGGAAAGCATACTCTTACATGCCCAACAACAAATTGCATTGCAGGTGAGAAGTTCTACTTTCCCTTTGCACTTATTGTTTGCTGATAAGAACGAGCCGGGTTGTACGGACCCACATCGACTTCATTTTTTTTTTCTTTTCCATTTTTGATTTTTTAACATGTTACCAGTACTTTCCAATGCCCTAGCTTAGTTGCATTATGATTAATATTAATGCGTTTGCAGAGAATGATGCTGCAACCTGGGGCAATTGGCACACCACCCACTAAAGTTTTATCCTTGACACAAGTGGTAACCGAGGAAGAGCTAATAAATGATGAAGATTATGAAGACATATTGGAAGACATGAAAACAGAATGTGGAAAATTTGGTAAGATAGCAGTATTATTTGTGTTTTGACATCCTTTTTTATAAATTTGACAAATAATTTTTCAAACTATTGATTGTTTTTGTTTTTGTTATCTTTCTGTTTTACAGCCTTTTGCTATAAAGAATCTTCCCCTAACATTCAGACAGAAGCCTCCCTTACCACCTCCTTATGTCCATATCTGATGTGCATCTGTAATTTATGACCTCTAATTTCATGCTAATTTTGCAGGTAGCCTAGTCAACGTGGTCATCCCACGACCAAATCTGAATGGTGAACCCGTAGCAGGGGTTGGGAAGGTTAGTTCAGTCCCGTCTTTTCAATGTTGTAATTAGCATAAAAACAAACTCAGTCGCTGTTTTACTTTTTTTTTGTTTCATGTGTGTAGGTTTTCTTGGAGTATGCTGATACTGAAAGCTCAACAAAAGCTCGAGCGGGATTAAACGGAAGGAAGTTTGGTGGGAATCAAGTGGTGGCTAGTTTCTACTCGGAGGATAAGTTCAATCAGGGCGAGTATGATGGATAGTTTTATATTGTATTTCAAGTTAATACCGTGGCTTTTACTTGGAGTGACTGTTTGATGCATATTAGGATCTTTAGTTTGTCTTTGGTTTTTCTAACTTATTGTGAATTTTTTCAAGTTTTGATGAATGGACACAGACATTTTAGTTTTAATGTCACATTACATATACAATGTGCGCCTATAGGCAAATTATAATAGCCTATTCATCCCTCATCCCCACACAGACTAAATGACGGGGTTCGAGAGTTGGCTGGATGTTAGACGCAACTCACTCTTTAGAAGTTCTATCCATATAGAGTTGTGCTACCACGTATCCTCGACTCCTGACATACAAACTCAATGGGTTCAACACAAGTCCAAACAGGTGTTGCTTTCAATAACTGCCCAAAAATCAATGCATGACCGCTCATTGCTTGCCTTTTAAGCTTGCAACCTTATTCCTCATATTCCTGATTCATCTCCATGTTTCGTAGCCTCACCTATGGGCAAACATGCTTTTGCTTTGAAGTTCTCCTTGTTGAGCCTCGTGGCTCGGTGAAAGAAAGCCTTAGAAGAGGAAAAACTTTAACCATTACAAGTTGCCTGTAATTTTTAGATCGTATCAGATGCATGTTTAGTTATACTTGTTCTTTTGTTATTAGTCGTATCATATGATGTTTTAAACGCGTATGACCAACGTTATTATGATGCAAGGATTCATATATTGGTTGTGTAAATTCAAACTGGAGATCATTTGACTATGTTGGTTTATGTGGTTGAAGTTATAACCTTTTGATAACGACTACTGTCAAACTCTACACGGAAGAGAATAAACACACATGAAGCTTATGTCTCTGTGTATGGTCAACATCAAGCGTATACGAGTCAATGAGATGTGGATCAATTGTTACAGTTTCATAGTCCTATGCAGGTCACTTTTGGCTTCCGAGGTACACCAAGATACTTCATTTGACCCTCAAATCTAAACAAAGTTTTAAGATTTGGTGTTTTTTTTATTATAAAAATGGCATTTAGGTAAGCAAATTTCAGATTTTACATTTATAAAGAGGTATTTTTTTCCACAATTGAAAGAAAAGAAGCAATGAGATCCATAGAAATGCAGCCTTTTATTTTTATCTTTTAGAATTCTAATTAAAGTCCTTAGAAATACCTCTGTAAAGTGGATCTCTTTAGCTTTGTATCCTATTGTAAAATTGTAATGTTCAAAAAGAGTTAAAATACCAAAAACCAAAAGCAAGTGACACAACTTTCATCAATCACTAGTACATGCACTGAAATCAATTACACTTTTATTGACTTTTAATTATACTAGATATGTAAGAGTATCAGGGTATGCATTTTCAGCACCACACGTATCTAATACGAAAGTTATGTGTAATGTTTAGTTTAAAAGGGTTTGAGTTAGTTTGAGGTCATAGTCATAAACACAGTGTATTAGAACTCTATTTAAAAGAGTTCGTTTGATTCATGAAATTTGTTAAACCGAAGGATTTAAAATAACTTGTTTCTTGGATTATAAACAAAACTAGAATACTTAAGATTATAAACAAGTTACAACTCATTATGTTTATGAGTTTAATAAATAAAAGAAAAGAAATTGAATTAACGAGAGAAAAAAGAAAGAAAGATGCAATGTAAGTGATGATTTTATGTTTCCTGAGTTGCAAAATAGAGAGAAAAAGTTATAATTTTAGTTCTATATCCTTTAGTCTAAAGATTTATTTCTAGGTTTATAATTAAATAGAAGAGTTCATAGATAAATAACAAAATTATTAAGGGGGTGTTTGTTTTTTGAAAAAACCTCTTTCCCACCTCTTCATCTGCGCGCAAGCAGACGCGGGAAGATGTTTTTACTTCGCAGAGTGTTTGTTAAACGTCTTCCTGACGTCT
>BJCN01156642.1:0-11838 GCA_018326445.1 Flaveria brownii
GAATGAAGACTGTAACCTATAAATACCACTTAATTTGTGGAAAAACGCAACACTTCGAGAATTCACAATCCTAGCCGTCCCAGAACATCCAAGTCGTCCCTTCCAACTTCATAGAGCGTTCCTGATCATTGCTAATCAATTCTTAACGTTTTCTAATCGTTAGTTTTGATCAGATTAACGTTCTCCCTGATTGGATCGCCAATCAAATAGGATTCCGCACTATTTGATCTGGTTTCACGTAGATTCAGTTAGTACCAGTTCATACTCGGTCCTAACAGAAATAAGAAATTGTTGGACCACTAAAGTCAGGATTAACCTCACATAAGTATGATTCAGATGATGATAGGTTAAAATTGTTTACCTTATTTAAACATTAACTATGATATAATGTTGGCAGGTAATTGTTAAGGCAACGTAGGTAGTATTAATAAAGCTTTGTCAAATTTGACCCATATAGCACCTAGGTCTGATTTGGATTTGATTTAATGGCTTAGGCATATAATGTATTTTTCTACTTCAATGATATTTTGTATATTTGTTAAAGTTTGAACTTATTTTATACTATTTATATAATCCGCGACTTGACCAAACCCATCGTAATATGTTTTTGAATTTGACTTGGCCTGATGTGAACTCGTCCTAACATGGCACTCCTCCCGACCCGACCCGCTCGTTTTACAAGTATACTCATAAGTAATTGACAGGTTGATATGAACACGACCTGGTTATACATGAAATTTAAAACTATTTATTTTTTGATTGTATATTTATACTTTAAAGCTTGAAAGTTTTAAATTTTTAAGAAATTATTTTTAATGATTTAGCTAACCCGATTATTATTTGTTTTTAGATATGTGATAAAGCTGAGTTTCAAAGGAAGTTGTTATAAAGGCTTGTGTTACTTGGGTATAAAGAGATTATTGATATGATTTTGTTACCAGTTTATTTGGATGCTAACTAGTGTTTTTTGTATTTGTTTAACTTTGAACACATTTTTGTGTTATTTTATTGGAATTGACTTCGGAATATTATGTATTATGTTAAATTTATTTTCATGCCTATAGTGTTTGAACAAACTATTGATCTGGAATAGTGTGTATTGAATTTCTTTATTTTGGTAATTAATAGAAGGTGACAAGTTTCATGAATAGTCTTTTGTTAGTTTATTAACTTTTTATATTGATGTAATTTAACTTTAGAGACTGATTTTCAGTCTTCTATACCACTTTTAAAATTGCATAATTATTAGAGATTATCATTAATTATTTTTCATAAAATTTTTTCCAAATTGAAAGTCAGCCCCTAATCCGATTTGCTTCGAATGTTAAAGACTGATTCATAATCTTAAATAATATGTCCTCTAGAAATAGCAAAATGTGATTTTTTTTGTTTGAGACTGAATAATAGTTCCTACTTATGAATATAATTAACTGATTTGTGGTCTTTACTATGTTTACTAGTAATAATATAAAGTATTTTTTTTATTAGAGATTGAACATCATTCACCACTTATTACATCTACAAACCGCTTTAAAGATTGAATATCAATTCCCAATAACAAAATTTACAATATGTTTAAGACAGATTCTCAATGTTCAATACCTTTCTTAAATGATCAAATAATTAGAGACTACAAATAAGTCATTGGTTATTTTCTTATGCAAATATCATTTGAGACTAAATTTAACTGCTTTAGTATGCATTTGGAATGTTAACAACTTATTTTCAGTCCTCAATATTAATCCTATTTATTAGAGACTGATTATCAGTTATTCATATAATGACACCATTTAGGTTAACTTATTTAGGATTGAAATTTAGTTACTATCAAATTTTCCTTCACAAAATGTTATTGTGTATATATAGTAATGACTAAAGTTTGGTCTATAATAAGTTGTTTAAGTTTTAGGGATTGAATATTAGTCACTGGCATGAGTCTCAAAAAATTCAGTCCCAAATATAATTAGTGACTGATAATTTAGTCTCCGATAGCATGTATATAAGACTAATAAATTAGTCGGTAATATTTTAGTACCTGATAGTCATTTTTCTTAGGTGATGGCGATTAGGGTTTGGTTGGATTCTGGCCAAACTCTGGCGAGGCCCAAAATAAACTGATCCTCTCCTGCATGTGTGTTATTCAACGAGATCTATAGGTTTTAGGTTAATTTTTAAGATGCGTTCAATGATCCAATGAAGTTACATTCAATAACATTTGTTTTTATGATTGCATTTGCGACTCTCAAGAGAATCTAAAGGTTTCTGATGTCTTGGCTAGGTTCTTTGGTGAATGAGCAATGACAGTGGTGACGGAAGTGATCGGAGACGGTGGGGTGTCGGTGGTTGGTGATGCCAAAAGGTGATATTGATGCTAAGGTCCAAGATGGATGTTTGGTAACATGTTTATCTAATTTTATTAGGTTTGTTAAGGATATAGAGTTTGGATGTGAATATGGTGTGTTTGGACGCAAGTCAAATGCAAGTTAACCATAGTCAACCGCTAGTCAAGGATGGTCAGGAGCGAGTGGGATTAAGATTCACTAACCAGGTGGAAAGGTATAATGCACATTGAAAATGAAAAACACTTATACCACGTTTAATTGAGATAAAGTTTGAGCTCTCGGTATAAAATGAAATAATATTAAATAATTAGTGCTTATATAAAATGAAATACATATACATTTTTACAAATTTGGTAACCAATAAACTAACATGCGCCTTTGCACCATAAAAATATATATAAGATATAAATACCTTAATCATTTGCAAATGCATGGGTATAAATTAATTAATAGTAACGATTACAAAATTAAATCTAACTTAATTATGTCTAGGATTACCTTTATTATTGTCAATATTTGCAGGATCGGAGGTTTCACAAACACAAGTTCATCACTCAAACTCGCTTAATCTCACTCGATTGATAAAGCAGAATCTCTAACTAAGTTGACAAATAATATACTAAGTTAATGAACACATGAATTTTTTTTCAAGATACTTGTATATATTACATCTCAACTCAGTGTTACAAGAATCTTACAAGTATAGTTAGATGGGTTACAATGAGAAACTATATATACTATTATCTACAGCCGGTTATACTTGGATAATCAGCTGGAATTTACAACTAGACAAATACTACAATGTTAGAAGTAAAGTATCTAAGATAAAATACTATTCTATATTAGGTATTCATGATAAGTCCATGACTTACCTTTTATCACCAACTAAAAGTGTCAACTGTGCTAATTGATAAAAGTGACCAGTGTATTAAAGTATGGTCAACTACATAGGCATGGGAAACCGCCATACAGTATATTAGAGGTTGTAGCGGATGTCAAACAACCCATACTTATATCTACTAGTTCATAGTTGGTTCTTCCGGAGGTAAATGGCTTCGGAAGAATAAGTTCTTCCGAGGCCATTTATACTTCAGAAGAAATCAATTCTTCAGAGTCTTCTGCAAGTCTTCATGAATTACTTCTTCGGAAGACTTTGTCTTGGATCTTTTAAGTATGAATACTTTGGAAGTATCACTTCTTAGTCTTGGAAGACTTAGTTCTGTCTTCAGAAGTTCTTCATATATTTCAAAAGGAAAACTACTTCATCTCGGAAGACTGAGCTTTACCTTCAGAAGTTCTTCATACTTAAGCTTTGGAAGATCTTTAACTTGTCTTTGGAAGAGCAGCTTTGTCTTTGGAAGACTTCTTCAATTGTACTTCAGAACTCTCTAAGTGTTGTTTTAATTGCACCGCCTCCCCCCAGGCTAATGCTACTAAAACTTCACTTCCTTCTGCTCCTTAAGGTTTTCAACACCAGGGAAAGCAAATATTTGTCTTTCTCTTTGTTCTTCCCTGATATGGTGGTGAGGAGCTTCTATAAGTCATTTGTGGATAATTGATCAAGTCTGTTGCTCTGAATGATGTGCACTCTTTGTTATGTCCCTCTGAAGAGAGTTGGTTGATGGGAATTGTAGTCATATTCCCATCTAACTATAGGATCAGAAGTCGGGCCTTCAACTAGCTGTAGGAATGTTCTTCCTTTTGTGGTTGCACCTTCTTCTTCTTCCTGTGCTCTCATTTTTAACTCTTCTTCAGTAATTGCTTTCTTTGTAAGCTCGGCAAGATGAAGACCGTTAAGATGATTTCTGATATGAGCAACAATCTGAGAGTTGGAGGGATTGGAGAATGGTTTCTCTACTAACTCAGCAATGTCAAATATGCTAGAGTGTAGCAGTGATGAAGTATTAAGCTTGTTTACTTCACCATTCTCCCTTTCTATAACAAAGTAGTGTGAAGGTTCATCAAACCTCCACTGGATAATTTGCTTTCTTGGATTGAGGGGCCTAGTTGGAAGCTTGTCCCCTTTCCTAGTGACTAGTAAAGTCACTAGTATCCTTCTTAACTTCTTCTCTTCTTCTTTCAGTGTGTCTAAGTTAGTTGCAAGAAGTTGGAGAGCTTGGTCAAGTGTTTCCCTAGGTAGATCAAGGAATGTATCTCTTGTGAGGGAACAGGAAGAGCCATCAATGTACTTTAGCTTAATAGACTCTTCCGCACAAGAAATGTCGCTCAAGTTTATGCACTTGATGAGCTTCCTCTTGATCTCCTTGATGGTTTAGAAGCTGGTTTGGGTAGTAATTGGATTTGCGATTGTGTTTTGGGTTTAAGGATAGGTAGTGGCGGTGGTTGTTAAGAAGCGGCGAGTGATGGTATAGGTAAGGCTGATGGTGTGGGTTCAGGGGTGTAAGGCTTAGTGGTTGGTTTAGTTTTGATGGGGAAGGGAAAAGGTGTGGGCATAGGTGTTGTAGGTTGTGGTTTGGGCTTCGAAGCTAGTTTGGATGCCATCCCTTGAACACTTTCCCTTATGGTTACCACATGCCTTCTTCCTAAGCGAATGTCAGCCTTGATGTCACTAACATGTCGTTGTAGGTTCTTCTCAGACATCGGACCAACTTGCCTACCGGTGAAGCCATGGGCTTTGAGATAAGCTGTCATCCATTCCTTATCTCCCACCTTCTTTGCAGCTATAAGTTTTGCCTCTTCCTCCTTCTTCTTCTTCTTTTCCCTCATCTTCTCCCTGGCACTCTTCTTTTTTTTCTTAGTGATTTGATCTTGCTCCTTGAAGAAAAGAAACAAGATTGTATCATTATCATAAGGTACCAGCTCCTCCTGAGAATAGCCTCTGTTGCAGAGAAAGGCTATTCTTTTCATCCTTTCCTTCACCGTAGCCTCCTCTTTCCTTTTCATCTTCTCCCCCTCTATAGCTAACCTTGCTACCTCCTCCTTCTCCTTTTGCAGCAAGGTTGCTTTCTTCAACTTCACAAGCTCATCAAGTCGGTATAGAACTATTTCTTCATTGTCTACTCCTAGGATGATGAGCCTGTCTATGACCTCCACTCTCTTTTTGTTGTTGATACTCTCTTGAGCGGCTGCTGCTGCTTTGCTGCTTGCAGCCAGCAACTTCCCAGTATTAAGTCTGCCTTTCTTCTTGAGATTTTCCAACCTTTCCTCCTTTAGAAGCTCCTTAGCAGTGAGCTTTCTCTTCCCCTTAGGATCAAAGGAAGATTCAGCCTTTGTAGATTTTGGCTTAGAGGATTCAGGTTAGGGAGGTGGAGGTTGAACTTGTGGTGCAGGAGAGATAGGAGTTATAAGGAACTCGTCACTATTTACCTCAGAGGCTAGATCAAGAATGGCGTCTGTTATGAATAGGTCACCGGATAAGGAAGATAGTTCCATTATTCCTTCCGTAGTTTGGAATTCTGCTTAAGAAGTAATTAGAGCTACACTACCTGTCCCTTCTAAGTCGGTTGCTGGGCCATGAGTTTGTATTTACCCTTCAAAGTTAATCTCATGTTAAATAAAGATCTTAGGTTGACTAGCTTCCTCTTCAGAGGTAGGTGGTGCACTAAGCCTTTGAAGCTATTCAGCTCCAAAGTAGGTAATGGCTACATCTGGGGAGGGTTGTTCAAGGGAGGAGCTTATAAAAAATTTAGTTAAAAAACTATTAAGGTCAATAAGCATCCTTAGGTCCACTAGAATAGTAATGGAACGTGGTTGTGGGAATATGGTTTCAGGGTGTTGCTATGCGGGATAGAGAGAAGAGATGGCAAGGCTGGCTTCCCTATATCTTTGGTTTTCTATATTCTCCCCCTTTTTGGTAGCATCATCTTGAGAAGTAGATGAGCTAGAGGAAGAACTTAAAGAAACCCAAGTTTGTACATGCTTAACAGGCTTCTTAATCTATGTCTCAGCTAGTTGAGTCTTAAGACTTTCAATCTCAAGTTGCTAAGTGGTTGACCTATCTTCTAAAGTCTTAACTTTGGATTCAAGGTTTGAGACTTTAGAAAATAGGTACCTGATTGTGAGTTCAAACTACCCTTATCTTCATTTGAAGAATCATTTGGAGATGAGATAACATACCTAGTATGTTCATCAACACCACCAGTAATGGTTTATGCCTTGGATACCCTTGCGTACTAATGTCTCTTTCAGAGTCATCAATGGGCAAGGTTTCCGTAGATTCAGTCCCACTTATGTTCCCACTATCCTGAGAGGCTAGTGAAACACCCACAATAGTGGCAGCTAAATCTACATGAGTCACTTCCACTATGGTTGGACTTCCCTTAGTTTGGTCTAGCTGATGCGGGCTAAATATTAGAGATTCACTGAGGCTCAGTTAATCTAGAAAATGGTGTGGTAGATTATCATCATGGCTCTGATGGAACATAATATCCTTATCAGGTCAAGTTAATAGGTCAAGAAAGGATACAGAGGTTATCTCTAATGACTCGGGACCGAGGTCAGCACCTAATGGCTCATCAACAATAGAAGTTGAGCCAATGATGTGGCTGTTCCTTTTTGGCTTCTCAGGGGAGTGTTGAGACTCACCCTGAGGGCTTAAGGCTTGGGTTGTAGGTATATCAGTTTGAGATTGAGGAGACTTAACACTAATATAAAGGTTAATTAAGGAGGATGGTTGGACCACTGGCTGAGTGGGAGCCCTAAGTTCCACTTTAGCCTTTTTGGTTTGAAAAGAGGGGACTTGTTCAATCAGAGTAGATTGATCAAGGGTTTGTTTGGGATGTAACCGGAGCCATTGGCTCAAGCTTATCTTAAAAAGAGATCAGTAAACCTTCTAGTGAAATTGGTGGACATCTTCTTTAGCATTTTGAAGATGCCATGCCTCATGTGAGGGACCAGTAGGACATTTTCAAAATGAAGTTTGTCCTGGTCAAGCTTATAGTTGATTATGTACTAAATGATCCATGGATACATATAGAATGGATCCCTGGTGAGATTACCTATCAGATTGTTCAACATCAATCTTGAGCAGTTAAAGCGCAAGCCTTTCACCAATCCATGGACTAGGCAGCCAAGATCATATGAGTTTTGATCCCAACACCTTGACTTGTTGGATAGGCTATGTAGAACATTGTGTAGGAAGAACTTTCAGTTATAGGACAAGTTGAACTTGTATACTATAGATATGCTCACATCTCCGCCATATCCCATTTGGGTGTAGGTATCCTCCAATTCAGTGTTGGGGAATTCAGTGGGGGTTCCTTAATCATGGAGTTCCAGATGCTCCCTGATGGTGGTTTCACTGATGGTGGTTTCACTGATGATGATTTCCTGTCCGGATCCTTGATCTGATGACCTTTTCATCGTTGAGCGTCTCGCTTCGACCATTGGCCTATAAATTAGCCACTAGTTTGAATAGATGGTGGGGTTAACAATAGTGGCAGTAAAGTATGCGGATTGTGATAGAAACTGGATGATGGGGGCAAAATAGTCATCCTTTCAAGAATTAAGGATGGCAACCTAATTGTGTTGGGGATTCAAGGCTATTGTTCTGAAGATACTATTCAATTAAAGGTGTTTGAGAGTAAATGGAGAAGATGATGGAAATTTTTGGGACTTTTGCAGTGGTAAAGAAAGTAACGAAAGAGAGTCGGAAGTTTTTAAATGGGGTGTAAAACCAAACCGATAATGTGAAAGGACAGTTTAGATTTTGATTTGACAGGGGCGATAAGATAAACCATTTAAAATGTTCCACCAATCATCAATTAAATCTTACTATTTACATAGTTTTCCAAAATATTTCTATTACACGGTAAGATTCTTTCTTCCGAAGGTAAAATTGCTTTTGAAAGAAAACAGTTGTGTTTCTCAGTATTATCTTTCGAAGCCACTTTTACATTCAAAGGCAAACCATGTTTCAAAGACAAATAGTCTTCCGAGAGTAAAGTGTTCTTTTGAGAAATGAAGTTAGTAAGCTTTGGAAGTGGATTTGATCTATGATCAGATTTTCTTCCACGGCTAAAAACTTTTCGGAAGAGAATACTATTGCTGAGGAATTTACCTTCGGAAGATAGATAAAGATCTTTTCCAAGGGTAAATTTCTCTTCGGAAGAATTTGTGCTTAGAAATTTTGAAGAAATACCTTTTGTAACGGGGCTTAGATTGTATAAAGACAACATAGACAAGAGACATTGTAAAGGTTTTCAAAGAGATTGACTAGGCAATGTTAATTATATCAATAGCTGTAATTAAATATTTAAATCTTTGTTCATCAAAGGTTTTGGTGGAAAAATCAGCATATTGTTCATTTGAATTGACTTTGACTTGTTTGGTTAAGTTTTTCTCATGAATATCTCTAATGAAATAGTACCTGATGTCAATATGCTTTGTCTTGAGTGCTTGACTAGATTTTATATGATAGAAATGGAACTCTTGTTGTCTATGTGGATAGGAGTCTCCATGAAGTTAAAACCATAGTCTAATATATGATTTTGTAGCCATAGCAGTTGAGCACAGCAGCTTGCAGCAGCAATGTATTCAACTTCAGCAGTTGATGTAGAGACACATGATTGCTTCTTGCATTGCCATGAGATGATCCTTCCATCAAGAAATTGACATCCTCCTGATATGGATTTCTTGTTAATGTTGTAGCCACCATAATCACTGTCAGTGTAACCATAGAGATTAAAATCCTTATTCTTAGGATACCAAAGACCCAGTTTAGGAGCTCCTTTCAGATATCTAAGAATTCTTTTGACAACAATTAGGTGTGACACCTTAGGAGTAGCCTGATATCTTACACATATGTAAGTTGCAAACATGATATCAGACCTACTAGCAGTGAGATACATCAGATATCCAATAATTTCCATGTACTGATGCTGATCAGTATCCTCCCCTGGAATCAGGACAAAGATTGTGATTTCTAGGTATAGGTGTCTTGGCTGGCTTATAATCTTTCATCTCAAATATTTCTAAGATGTCCTTTACATACTTAGATTGATTTATGAAGAACTCGTCTTCCAACTATTTCACTTGAATCCTAAGGAAGAAATCCATCTTTCCTATGGAACTTATCTCAAATTTCTTTCTCATGATGCTTTCAAAGTCTTTGCACATTTGGTCATTTGAAGAGCCAAATATGATGTTATCAACATAGACTTGTACAAGCAACATGTCCTTCCCAGACTTCTTTATGAACAATGTCTTATCTATGGTGCCTCTCGTATAGTCGTTCTTCAGAAGAAACTGAGACAGTGTCTCATAGCATAACCTAGGTGCCTAATGTAACCCATATAGAGCTTTATCTAGTTGACACACATAGTTGGGGTGTTGTGGGTCTTCAAATCCAGGTGGTTGGCACACATATACTTCTCTATCGATATCCCTATACAATAATGCACATTTGACATCAAGTTGATAGACTGTGAAGTTCTTGGATGCTGCAAAAGCAAGGAAGATTCGCACAGCCTTAAGTCTTGTGACAGGTAAAAAGACATCAGTGTGATCTATGCCTTCCTCCTGTATGTATCCTTGAACCATATGTCTTGCTTTGTTCTTGATGATCAAAACTCTATCATCTATTTTGTTTCAAAACACCCACTTAGTGCCAATGGGAACTTGGCCAAGTGGTAATGGACATAGGTTCCATACCTTTTGCCTTTTAAACTGAAGCAATTCCTCTTGCATTGCTTCAACCCAGATGTTGTCCTTGAGGGTTTCTTCCACCTTTTTTGGTTCCATATGAGAGAGAAAGCATGAGTACAAGCATACATTCCCATTGTGGATCTGACTTCTTGTTTTCACACCTTCTGAGACATCCCCAATGATGTTCTTTGTTGATACATGTTAATGTACCTAGTTTATGAGCTTGAATGTAAAAGTCTTTCATGTCTTACACATGTGTAATTTATGTAATGGTTTGAATGAATGATGTAAAGTGCATTGTTATGTTTGATTTATATTTTGATTATGTCATGATATCATTATATTGAATGTGTTGCACATGTATGAACTAACTATATAGGTTTGATGTTGTTTGATAGTTCATGCTAATGGACAATGCTAATGGATCATACGCATGAATTCATCATGCTTATGGACCAGTCACACGACTGAACCAGGAGACTGGATCAGTCGTACGATTAAAACATAAGACTCACTCAGTCGCACGACTGAACCTTCAGTCGTGCGTATGACTCAATCGCATGATTCAGTCGCACGACTGAACCATGCTAATGGTTCAGTCGTATGAATGTAAACTACAAACCTATAAATACCACTTAATTCGTGGAAAAAGGTAACAATTGAAAACACTTCAAATACTTACATACCCTAGCCGTCTAGAGTGTCCCTGTTCATCATTCCAAATTCATAGTTCATTCTTGATCGATTTCTACTCATTCTTAACGTATAGTCTATTCTAATATCGATCAAAGTAACGTTCTCACTGATTGTATCGCCAATCAAATAGGATTCCGCACTATTTGATCTGGCTTCACGCATTATCAGTTAATACTCCATACGTACACGGTCCTAACAAGTGGTATCAGAGCATTGGCTCTTGGTTTTACGTGTGATTCGATTAGTTTTTGGTGTTAAACTTACCGTTTTCATTCAAAAGAGTTAATTTTTTGAGTTAAAAGGTGTTTTCGAAGTTTTTTGACCTTAAAGTTTCGATTGTTCACTATACGGCAGATTAGGGTTCTTGAAAAATCACGTTTTTGTGTCCAAGTGTCAAAACCATTGATTTTACCAAAACAGCAGCCTTCAGTCACACGAATAGCTCATTTGTACGATTGAACTCATTCGTACACTCCATTCGCATGACAGAACTCAGTCGTATCCTTCATTGGCATGACTGAACAACTTCAGTCGTTTGAGTCCATTCGTCTAGTTCATACGCACGACTGAATCCAATCGCATGATTGAATTCATTCGCACCCTTCATTTGCACGAGTGAACCATCCGTATAGTCCATTCGTACGATTGAAATTGTTCTGTTCTCCAAGCGTCAAGCTTATACAAATGGATGATCAGTTTGCTGTGTTTACTGCTGGGAAGGACTCACGCATCCAGAACCTTCTTCTTCTGGAAAATGAGATAGGAAATCACAATAAACGGTCGAAGATTATCACGATAGATGATTATACACAATGGAAACAATGGTTCGAGATTTACTTAAATGGAGTTGATCCCAATCTTTGGACTTCTATTGAGACTGGTTACGTGGTACCAGTAAGTGCAAATGGGGTAAAACCTACTTTGGGGGGAATGAGTGAATCACAAAAGACTTTGCATAATGCTGAAAAGAAAGCTTATTCCCTGCTGACTCAGTCAATACCTAAAGACATATTTCATCAATTCTCTGTGAATAAGCAGTCTAAGAAGCTATGGGAGGCCTTGGAAAAGAAGTATGAAGGCAATGAAATGTTAAAGGCACTAAAGGCTAAGGCTCTCAAGAAGGACTTTGATAATTTCTCATTAATTAGGAATGAGAGCCTAGATGACATAATTGACAGGTTCTATCATCTCATGA
>BJCN01156686.1:8284-18866 GCA_018326445.1 Flaveria brownii
TCTGATACCACTTGTTAGGACCGTGTACAGACGAAGTACTAACTGATTCAACGTTATACCAGATCAAATAGTGCGGAATCCTATTTGATTTACGATCCAATCAGGAAGAACGTAGTCAAGATCAATCCTAACGATTAGAAAACGTTAAGAATGGACTAGGAATGATCTGAAACGTTCTATGAACTTGGAATAGACGAACTGGACGTTCTGGGTCGACTAGGGTTTCAAGTATTCGAAGTGTCTTGTTTTTTCACGAATTAAGTGGTATTTATAGGTTACAGCTCTCATTCGTACGACTGAGCCAACCGACTGGCTCAGTCGTGCGATTGAGTTATACGATTGGTTCATTCGTACGATTGAGTCAGCCTTATGACTCAACCGTGCGATTGAATCAATCACCTGGTTCAGTCGTGCGATTGGACCATTCACATGGTCCAGTCGTGCGACTGAATCAGGATACTTAGTTAAACACATTTTTAAACCTTTAATGATTCAGAACTATGTCTAACAACTGCAAAGCTATATAACATGGTCATATATGCGTGTAACAATAACTAATATAAATAGATAAAACATTTCATAACCAACAGACATAGATAAAAAAGATTCTCATTATATTGATCAACATTACATATGTGTTACAAGAAGAAGTTCTATTACATTTAAACTCACTAGACTAGAACTGGGGACATGTGTATCAACAAAGGAGTGTAAGGTTTATATAAAGGCTGATGCAACCAAAGAAACCAAAGGCTTACAGCATGCATGCACTCAGTACTAAGTAGAGATGCTCCGAAAGTTTTATACTTAGAACAAGAATTATTCTAAGTATAAAATATTTCGAAGCCAAAGTTGCTCTGGAAGCTTTATACTTTGCACAAGAAATATTCTAAGTACGAAGTCTTCAAAAGCGAAAGACCAAATCTTCCGAAGCCAAAGATGAAATCTTTCGTAGCTTCAAAGACAAAGTCTTCCGAAGCAAAATGAAATGAAGACTGATTTCTTTCAAAGACAGAGAAGGACATGCTTTTCTCGGATGTACTTTTGCATAAAGCTGACCCACTTTCCGCTACAACTCTAAAGACTCACCAACTTGCTTGAGTTGGTGAAAAGGTCCATGTTTTTGCAACTGTACATTGGGTTCTTTGTCTATAACTTTATACTTTATGTACTTTTATCCTTTTTGTAATATATTAGGATGTGAGCTATGGCATGTCATAGTCACTAGTCAAAAGGCAATCTGCCTTTTGACTATACATTGATTTTGTTGTCTTTCAATGTTCCAACTGTCTTTTGAAGTATAGCCAGTTGAGGGATGTAGCAAAAAGTATCTCAAGGTCTTGCATTTTATTGAACTTATGCATTGTAACTCTTTTAAGAGAACTTGAGATTAATATAGAACATTCTGGAAAACCATATATATTGTTCTCGAGTTCTATCTCATTGTTACTTGTGTTCTTTGCATCTTGTTCTTAAATCCGTTTCCCATTTGAACTTTTAAGTGTTCTAACACTCTCCCCATTGTGAGACTAATTGTATTGACCATCCCTTAATTTTTCCTGCGATTGGTATCAGAGCATTCCAGGCTCTTGATTGTAAGATCTCACCATCTTTAATCTCCTCAGTTCTCACATAACACTTAACATCTCTAATGGTAGCATCAAAGTCCAACATGGAAACAAGTACCATGGTCAAGTCCCCACTGATTACTCCTGATGATTTTGATACTTGGTGTTTAAGAATGGACGGCTTCATCAAGTCACAAGACAGCAGGATGTAGGAATCTTTTACCATAGGACCTTACATTCCATGCACCTCTTCAGCTGCTGCTGGAGGTGGCATGATCCCAAAGGAGGTGGCTGACTACTCTAAAGACGATAGAAAAAGAATAGATGCAGATCATAAAGCCATGAGTGCCCTCTAAACTACTCTTCAAAATGCCATCTACCGAGGCTTTAAGAAGTGCAAAACTGCTAACCAGCTATGGGATGCACTAAGCTGATGTATGACGGGTCTACTAAAGCCAAAGAAAACAAGAAAGACCTTCTGAAGCAGTAGTGTGAGAACTTCACCTTCAAAGTAGGTGAAACCATGACTTAACAATACTTCATGTATGTTGAGATTGTGGACACTCTGGTGGATGTTTGAGTGAAATTGGAGAAGAGGGATATTATGAGAAACTTCATGTCCTCTCTTCCTAGACAATGGACACACTATCGTGTGGTCATTAAGAGGACTGAAAATCTCAAGACCCTCACTCTCACTGAGTTGTATGGCATACTCAGTAGTTACCAGATGGAAATGAACATGCAAAATCTATCTGGTAACTCCAGTAATCAACAAGGTTCTACCCTGCATCTGGTTGAAAGGGCTTGTAGAGAACCATAGCACCATTTTATCTCTTACCTTGACAACTCACCAAAGGGCCCTTTCATCACCTTCCCAGAGACACCAAGGGAGAGCTACATCCAAGGAAGCCCATTCCAAAAGACAAGCTCATCACAAGCCTTAGTGTCTCATGATGAAAGCACTGGAAACTTTCTCTTTACCCTTGATGACTTGGACTGTATCCATCCGGATGATCTGGTAGTTCAATAAATGGCTCTTCTCACTCATAGAGCCAAGAAATGCTACAAGAGGACACGGAGAAAGTTTCCTAGAAATGTACCCAATTGAAAGTTTGGGTAGGACAAGAGCAAAGTGAAGTGTTACAACTGTAACCAAACGAGACACTTTTCTAGGGAGTGCAAGGCACCAAGGACAAATGGTGGCCAAGCACAACCCAAGCCAAACTACACCGAGGGAGCTCCATACACTGAGAAGCCTAAACAACAAGCTGCAGTTGTTGTGGAAGAAGAAGTATTTGATTGGAGCTTCCAGGTAGAAGATGTGTCTCCAAACCAAGCATTGATGGAAGATCTTGATGAAGCCAAGTTATTAGAACCTCTTTTTACCCCTGAGTGCGTTGCTAAAGTAAACAGATATAGGTCCTATAACTTAGAAATGAGATCTGACCTTGAGTCCTTAAACATCTTAAAATTTGATTTCAAAAGAGCTAAAAATGAATATAAGTTAAAAATAGATGACTTAAAGAAAACCATTTCAACTCTTAAACATGAGCATACCAACTACAGGACTCAAATAAAAGATCTCATTACTAAGCTAACTGAGTGCCAGGCTGAGATAGTGATTACTAAAGCCAAGGAAGAGAAACACGTTCTTGAAGAAAAGACCTTCAAGAACATGATATCATCATCCGTGCATTCCAAAGTATGTTATCAAAACAAAAAGGGACTGGGATCTAGTGAGATATCTCCTCCACACACTCTATTGTATGTAAGATCTCCCTTGTGTGGAACTAGTCAAGATGAGCTTCCATCCATAGATCCAAGTGATGAAGAAGATGAAGATGAGATAGTGAAGGATAGATCTGGGAAGAGTGAAGAAGATCATCCTAACAAGGGTCACTTTTCTTCGGAGGAGAAAAAAGAAGTTAGGGATGATAAAGTCCAAGAGAAAGAACTTGATTCGAGCAGCCAAGTGAAGATCAAAGAGAGTTTAAGAGATCAAGGCCACTTTCAACTCCAAGCAGAAACGAGTTTTTATCTCTACGGGTTTTAAAGTGGTAAAGACTGAGGATACAACTTTGAACTCTAGTACCAAGAGTTCAAGTTCATGTCTAATTCATCCCTGTGAAGGAATGAATGCTGATCAGCTATGTAACACTACTACATAGCATGAACCATCCACATCCAAAGGCAAGCTTCACCCTAGGAAGCCTGCTGCAACATCTGAAAGGATGAGGATGGAGATGGAAAATGATCAAACTCAGTCTTCCATTCACAAGAAGACCCTCAGAAGAAAGCAAATTGACTGCAATTTGTGTAGCAGTACTTCTCATCTGGCTAAGGATCGCATCTACAATCCCAAAGGTACTATGAACATAACAAAAAATAAGACTTCTGAGAGGAACAAGAAGAAGAAAGCTTTGGAAGAAATCTGTGCTTCTTTCGGAAGCTCCAAAATGAAAATGAAGACAAGTGAAAATGGGTGTTTAGAAACCAAATTGGTGTTTAGAAACAAGAAAGATGATAGAGAACTTGACATCAAGAACAAAGCAAGACTGATTGTTAAAGGGTACAGTCAGTAGCAAGACTTGAAGTTGTTAGGATATTCTTGACGTTTGCTGCACCTAAGGACTTCAAGGTCTACCAACTTGATGTCAAGTGTGCATTTTGATATGGGGTGATTGATGAAAAGGTGTATTTCAAACAACCACCTTGCTTTACAGACCCAAATCATGCTAATTATGTTTGCAAGCTTGATAAAGCTTTTTATGGGCTACACTAAGCTCCAAGAAAGTGGTATGAGACACTATCTTAGTATCTCTGTCAACATGGCTATAAGACGGGTACTACAGATGGAACTATCTTCATCAAAGGAACAAGGAATGACTTGATGCTGGTTCAACTATATATAGTTGACATTATCTTTAGGTCAGCTAATCTAAACCTCTACAATGACTTTTAGAAGTGAAGCAAGTTGATAATGACATCTTCCAAGTCAGTCAAGGTATGTACAGGACATACTTACAAGATTCAACATGACTGAATGTAATGTGGCAAAGACACCCATAGCAAGAAACCACACCCTTGGACCTGATCTTAAGGGGGAGTGTGTAGATGAGCATCTTTACAGGGCTACGATTGGGTCTCTCATGTACCTTACAACCAACAGGCCTGATATTATGTTTGCTACATGCTATGTGCAAGATATCAAGCTAACCCCAAGATGTCACGCCTGATTGCTATCAAAAGAATTCATAGATATGTCAAAGGTGCTCCTAAGCTAGGCCTTTGGTATCTAAAGAATTCTAACTTAAATCCGTATGCTTATACAGATAGTGGCTATGGTGGCTACAATATGATGACAAAGTCCACATCTAGGGGATGACAATTCGTTGGTGGAAGGATAGTCTCATGGCAATGCAAGAAACAATCCCGTGTATCTACATTAACTGTTAAAGCTAAATACATTGCTACTACAAGCTACTGTGCTCAAGTACTTTTGATTCAGAATCAGATGCCAGACTATGGATACAACTTCAAAAAGACTCCCATCCATATAGACAACAACAGTGCTATCTCTATCATAGAGAATCCTGTGCTGCACTCAAGGATAAATCACATCAATATCAAGTATCTTCTAATTAGAGATAATCATGAAAAAGGATTGATAAAACTAATCAAGGTTAACACAAATGAACAATATGCTGATCTGTTCACAAAGGCTTTTGATGAACTGACATTTAAATATCTTTTATCAACTATTGGGATGATTAACCTTGAATAGATTTTCTTAAAACTTAATCTATATTATTTCTAAAAATAAGTGTGTGTCCTAAGTTGTCTAATTTATCACCTACACAAGCCTAGCTTATCTTGGGAGAAATCTTTTTCAAATGATATTCCTTATTAGTTTAAAAAAAATTACTAAGTGTATTTTCTTTCGAAAGATATCAACATTGCCTTCAAAATAATTTCAAGTCTTCAAATCACAAAACTACTTAAAGGATATTACCTTTGGAAGAAATGTAATATTTCTTATGAATCCAAAATATGCTTCAAAGTACTTATATGTATTTAAAGAAAAATTTTCTTTCGAAAACAATTTTTTCCGAAACCAAGTACTCTTGGGAAGAGAAAAATGCTTAAGTAATTTTCTTCCCAAGCCATTTTTCACTAAGATTAGGAATATCTTCAGAAGTCAAAATTTGGATTCGGAAGATTTTCACAAATCTTCCAAAGACAAATTACCTTTGAAAGAATTTCAACTTCCAAGAAAACTACCTTTTTGGGCACTTTATCAGAGGTGGGACCGACATTTAGAATTTTAAGTTTATCCTTTTACATTAACTTTGTCTCAAGTCCATTTCATATAACTATACCCAACGGTTTCCCCTCTTTCACTATCTTCTTCATCTGAAATTTTTCTAAACCATAATTCTTATTCATTACCTTTGTTCTTATCTTTTTTCACCTCAAAGCTACAAGAAATGGCCAGCCTTGAATATAGACACCAACTAGATTTCTCCATGCAGCTTAACAGGCAACACAATCAGGTTGCTCTTTTACGTAAGTACGTACCTACGTACATAAAAGATCCAAGTTTCTCAGAGCTTTGTTGCTTTCTTTCTCTGTCAAAATATTTCACCTCTCCCACCATTGATCCTCCACTCTATTAGGATCAGCTTTTGGAATTTTGTAGGACCTGCTAAGAGGTCACCATGGATGGGGTGAAGGCACCGTCTGCCACAGTGTAGAGGAGCACAATCTTCATCACTCCAGCTTCCATCAACTCTCATCTACAATTGGATGATGTAGAAGGTGAATTTTCCTTCCCAAAATCTGCTATAAACCACTCCTTTGAGCAGATGGGCTATGAAGGTGACTTCTCAGTCAGAACCTTCAAGAAAAGGAATGTTTCCTCTCAATGGAAGTACCTCCTCCATGTTATTATTCACAGTTTGTCTAACAAGCAAGGAGGTTAGGACCAAATTCCAGAAGACATCTCTTTCATAGTCCATGGAATAGTTCATGGGATCAAGTTTAGGTATTCACAATTTGTGTACAATAATTTGCTTGCAAACTTGGACTCTTTAGAATATTACAAGTTTATTAGATACATCCAGCACATTCTCAACTGTGAACTTGGCTCACAGTTAAGGGGAATAGGTAATGTTCTAAAATTGGGACAGGTGAAGCTCGACATCTTCAAGACAATAAGAAAGCCAATTGTTGGCTTCTCAGGGGTAGAAACAGCCATGGTCTGAAAAATGTTAGAGCTGCTTGCTTAAGGTGACAACCTAGTAGTACAAGATCCAATGTTACAGCTTCTCCAGTTTAACACCACCCACACAGCCTCAAACAACCCTTATCTACCAATGAAGATCCAAACGAACCCCCGCATAGGTTATTCAAACTGTGCATGTTGGTCCATTGATGATCGAAAAAGAGTGCAAATGATTTAATATAACCACAAATCCCATTGAAATACAATCTAAACAATGATCTATGAAAAGTGTTTCAATGTAAAACCATTTAGAAATCAAACAACATTCAAAACAAGGCTGAAAGATGATAAACAAAAGATTCTAGCCACACCAACACAATAATCTGAGTAATGCAAAAGTACATTTTGAATTAGGGTTATGAAAAACTTGCACAAACGGGTTACAAGTTTCATATATATAATAAGGATAGTTTCGCTAACAGTTTCGTTGGGTAGCGAAACTGTCCTGACCAACAACATAGATTCACCCGGCTGCGAAACACAGTTTTGGCAGGTGACCTAAGTCAGCTGACTACCAGCGAAACTATAGTTAGTTTCGCTGGTAGTTTTCCTGGGTTAGTGAAACTATTAAAAAAAACTAAAACTAATAACTAATTACATACAAAGGATAAACCAACATTAAATCTATTACAAATAAATCAAAATAAACAAACTAACTAAGGTGAGTCCAACCTATACTTGATCTTCAATACTCCCCCAGGTTGGATCTCACCGGCTTGCTCTTGATTCTCCGTTTAAGCTCCATCCTGGTCTCCCCCTTGACCTTCATCTTCATTGGCTTTCTTTTTTGCTTCTTTATCAGCTCTGGCCTCTTTAATCACATCATCCTCAGCATGTGCACTTGTTTATGAAAATTGCTTGGCTAAGTCCTGCACGCCCATTCTTGTTTCGTCTGCTTGGATCACCTTCTGTGTTAGCTCCCTGACTTCAGCCCTTGCCCCTCTATCCTTTTTGGCCGCTCTCATAAAGAGACTGGCCTCAGTTCTGGTGTCAGCTCCGGCTCCTACCATGATGTGATTTTCACATGCTATTTTCAAATCTTCATCCCCGAACAAGAACACTTCCATTGGATCAAATAATCTGATCTCTTGGTCCCCGTTTATCCTTATGACGGCTTCTCCAACATTGTTGTCATAGAACCACTTGACAAAGTCTTCCAACATAGGGGCAAGTGGATTGGGCACACATACTCGATTAACAGTCTTTGCAGGCTTTAGTTTTAACATAATCTTTCCTTTCCCTGTGGTGCAATCCAGGTCCTTCTTGGACCTCCTTTTCTCGGGCTTCACATAGCCAAACGCTTTGAAGTTATCCTTCAGCCCCTTCTGAATCTCCTTCTCCAATATCATTGCCCTTTCACTAGTACCAACATCTATTAATAGGATCTCAGCTAACCTTCTCAAGTCCCATCTTGGCAAGGTCTTGAGCGCCTTCCTCTCGTTCAAGTAGTACATCTTCACACCCCTCCTCTTAATCATAAACAACTTTTGCTCAGCATTGTACTTCCAACTAATGATCTTCTTATCATCATCCTTCTTGCTGGCTTCTTGTATGTTTTGGAATAGGGGGTTATCTCCTCAGGCTCCTTCTCCTTCTTAAACCAATCTTGCTATTCCAGCTCAATGACATCACCTTCTGTTGACCCTAGCTGAGCCACATAGGTCACCGGCCTCTCATCTACTTCATAGTATTCCGGCTCAGAGCTATAGTCAACCAGCTGCTCATCATCTTCTTCTTCCTCATCAACCAACCTCCTATCAAATTATTTTTCTTTTCCTTTTTCACTTAAATCGACATGCACTTCCTCTTCTATCAGATCTTTCTCCATATCAAATCTCAAATTAAATTCAGCTTTAGAAATTTTAACTCCACTAACATCCACCTCCTTTTCAACACCACTTCCTCCTGCACCTACATCAACATCACTAGCCCTATCACCTGCCTCTTTAGCACCAACACCTGCACCTATATCAAAAGTTGGATCTGCAGCTCCACTCGTGACCTCTCCTGCCCTTGATCATGAACCCCTAACATTGAAGAATTCTTACTTGGAGATGTCACTCAGATCTTTTAGTTCTTCTTCAGATCTTTGATTAGGCAAGCCGACCGCTGCTTTTAATTCATCCAGTTCTTTTAAGATTGTCTTGATCAATTCTTGCTGATCCACAACTATTTTCTTCAATCCATCAATCAGAGCATCCTTCTCCTTCTCCCGTATCTCATGATTGACCAGCTTGGTCTTAATCATGCTCAGCTCATTCGCCAAAGATGCATTGACGTTTCTGATCACCTCCTGATCAAGATCACGTTTCTGATCACCTCCTGATCAAGATCAAACCAGGCATCTTTCCTCCCTACTTGTTCTATGAAAGTCTGTTGTCTATCTTTTGTTCTTCTTTTAGACACACTAGCAGCTTCACTTTCCTCCTCATCCCATGTCTTACTTCTCTTTTCCTTCTGAACTCTTATCTCCTCTGCCGTCTCAGTAACAACATCTTCAAAGTTATATTCCTTCTCCTTAGCATACCTTTTCCTCTTCCTTATTGATTCTTCTTGTCTCACCCTATTTTCTTCAACGTTCTTGTTCTCAGTTTCAATAAACCTTCTGATGTAATTCCATTTCTTAGTTCGGTACATATTCTCCCAAAGATATGTGATCTTCCTACTAAAATCATATCTGATTGAAGAGCAATCAACAAAAATCCTCGGGTTCATCTGTGCCAATATTTTAATCTCTCCGTGTCTTCGCACATTCGAGATAAGATCATCAATTAGCATTTGGATGAATCTTAGGTATAGCAACCTGTTATCCTTCTTCAATGCCATGATGTTTTCAGTCATGTAGTCAAAAATGAGTTTTATGATATTTGCCTTTTGCCCCCTGTAGAATATAATCATGGCCCTTGCCCTGTGAATGTTTAGCCCATCTGATCCTCCCTTCTTTTGATCCAGACACATGATAAAGATGTGGGCTATGTATCTCCATTCTTTGGAAAGAAGAGATTTCTTGATTTCCTTCTTTGAGCCAAACGGGGGGCCCTCATACCTAATGCTTCTGAAAGCCCCTAAGACTTGGCTATCAGACAGCACCACCTTAGGCCCACAGTCATCCTCAAGATGAAGTACGTTGGCAATAATATCAGCAGTGATGACTATATCATGGCCTTGAATCCTTGCAACTATCCGGGGCTGCACTGTTCCAACACCGTGGTCAACTGATCTCCAAAAATCTCTTACGTGAAGATCGTAGATGGTCGGCATGTGAGAAATGGCATAACTAATTGGGGATTGTCTCAACCATCTTATGCAATCTCTGAATCCCACGGCCTTTGGATTTCCATCATCAAGCAGAGCCACTATGTTGAACTTACCGTCAAACTTTAAGTTCGCCATAGCAACTGAAAAGGAAATACACAAAGATTAGTGAGAAGAATATAAACAATAAAATATACAAAACTGTCACACCCTCAAAATGCACGTGCGGAGTTTTACCGCAAGGCGTGTGAACAAACCAGGATCACAGTCAATAGTTACTCAGAACGACTCTATATGCCACATTTAATATAAACCAAACCAGAGTTCAAACTTTAAAATCATACGGAAGCGTTTTGTAAAGTTAAACAACCTAAAATACTGAAATGCATAAATGGCAAAACACGCGCCAACCAACTGTTTAAAAACCCAAAATGTAAAGACAAGCAAATGTGTTTATAGTTGAAGTCTTAGAATG
>BJCN01156690.1:0-11822 GCA_018326445.1 Flaveria brownii
AGTTTAGAGACCAAGTTGATAAACAGAAGAAAACAAATACAAGACAAAGTCAACAAGACAAAGTCAACATCAAGACAAAAAGAAAAGTCAAAATTAGGCCATGATGTAATAATAGTATAAATAGACCCACTAGTGTATTTTTGCAAGTGTGGTTCTTGTGTGTGTGTTTTTTATGTTGTGAAGCACCGCCTAAGGAGAAATCCTCTCCTTTGAATGGGTTTGATCTTCATCCATCTTTGTATTTGATTTATCATCGTAACTTTTTCATCAAACTTCAATGAAATCATCTACATATTATCATCTATTTCTTGTGTTCTTTGATACACACACATACACCCATCTTAATTTTGATTTCTAGGTTAAGAACATGATGAATCCTAAGATCCAAGCTCATTGAATCTGAAATATTGATTCAGCAAAATGGTATCAGAGCTTTGGCTCTCAGATTCATCCTAAGATCTGCTCAGATTTTGGCTGAAAATCGATTGATCTAATGATTGAGTTGCTTATTAACTAGTCTGAGTTGTTAATGAATATACATCTAAAAATACTAAAAACAATTCATCTTCTTTCATTGATCTCCAACTAGAACCAACTGAAACTCATCAGTAAACTTCAGATCTATGAATGAAACCAACAAAAAGTAAATAAAAATCAATAAAACATAATCAAAATATAACTTCTATTGTTCGACGAGTAAACCCTACTGACTACTACTATTCATAGAACTCTTACAATATACTGAAACTGTGGACTATCTTGACTTTTGGACAAAAAATCAATCTAAAACATACTCAAACATTCTAAATCAGTTTATTAGCCATGCATTCTATTAAGTTTGCTGAACTTGGTCATGCTTCTAAACCTCTAATGCATAAACACAAATCTAAGTTTAATCAATGGAAAATAAATTTTAGGAACTATATTATAGGTGTAGATCCGGATTATTGGATATGAATATACAAGAGGCCTTACATTCTGGTTTCATTGACTGCTGACCAAGCCGCACAATACAAGACAGTCAGAATCACCATTGAGGTTCCAAATCTCAATCTAGATGATGACGATTATTGGAAGATTAAGATTGATCTCAAGGCCTACTCAATTCTAACGCAGGCTTTGAAGATGGATGTCCTCAAAAGACTAGAAAAATACAACACAACAAAAGGTATATAGGATGCACTGCAAATCATGGGTGATGGTAGCAGTGAGTTATTGAGATTAACAAAGACAAAGTTATTAATCAATATGAAACCTTCCATCACACCAAAGGAGAATCTATTTCAAACCAGCTTCATAGATTTGTCTAATTGGTAAATGATCTTGAGATCATGGGGGTCACCTACAAGGAGAAAGAAATTAAAAAGAATATGTTGCACAGCCTGCCTGAAAGTTGGAAGCAGAATGTGACTATGCTAAAAAGCACACTTGATTTCTAAAAAGCACACTTGATTTGAAGAGCACAAGTTTAGACATCATGATATCCAAATTTGAAGCTCTTAATTTGGATAAAAGAAGCGGAAACTTAAGCGGACCTCAAGTTATTGAGACATACAAATTTTCTTCAAAAACTCATTCTGTGGAAAATGCCTTCATAACTAAAGAGGATGATTTTTTGTCTTCTAGAGATCAATCCAGGACACTGGATTCATTGCATCATCTCAACAACCCAAGCAATCACCTCCCAGTCCTTCCACTTCCACACCCACTAACAAGCTTGTTAATCAGAAGTCTGAAGAACAAAAGACAACTTATAATGCCCTTGTTGCAAGTTTTGAGGCTTACTTGGGAGGAAGACTCACTTCAGCTCACTTAACTCAAGAAGATCAGGAAGAAATGGATCCAGATGATGTTGAAGAAATGGATTTATAATGGCAAATGGCCATGATTGCTATGAGAGCATAGAAATTATTCAGAAAGGGGAATAAGCTAAGCTTGAATGAGAACACTAATCTTGGTTATGACAAATCCAAGGTGAAATGTTTCAACTGTGGTATGACTGGTCACTTCTTAAAGGAAAGCAATACAACTCGTAGAAACAACAACAACTACCAAAGAAGCTCACACAGTTAGCCTTCTTCTTATCAATCAACATCAAGTCCTCAATCAAGTCATCAAAATCAGTTTCAGCATCAACATCATCCACCATCACATCAAAATCCGCATCAACTAAACCAGCAACCACATGGCAACATTCAATCAACCTCAAATGCTCTTGTCATCAGACAAGATGGAGATGTGACTGGATCTTATATACAGAGGAAGTCAAACCTCAATTTCAAAATCTTGCACTCATGGCTCACATCAATGATATCCCAACTCTCATGCCATCTGAGGTAAAATCAAATCTCTATAATGAAAGATGCGTTAATGAATTACAAGGATACAGAGAACACAATCATAAACTGGCAGCTAAAATCAAAGAAGAAAAAGTAAAATCTAAAATTTTGAGACAAGAAATGAAAAGCTTTGAAATCAAAATCAAGTCATTACTTTCAGCTATGAAATATTGCATGTGAAAAGTATACTCTTGTTGCTGAGAATGAGAGGTTAACAGAATTGTTAAGCAAAATAAAAGCTGAGCAATCATCTACTGAAGTGCAACTTGAAGAGTTTCAATTCCCATCTACCAAACTACAAGAGTTGCTTAATTCACAAAAGGATCACAAGGACATGACTAGGATAGGATACAATTCTTGTCCTCCACCTATACTTTTACACCTGAGACACTTTGTCTAAATGAATTGAACTTAAATCTACCCAAACTAAAACATTAGTTTCAAAAAAAACTAATCCTTAAAATAATCCAAAAGTCTACATAGAAATAGATAAGGATAAAATCAGATTAGGTCATCCCATTAAGATAAAAGAGTGTTCAGACAAACACACTATTGTCAAGAAAAAAAAGAGTTTAGTCAAGAAAATTGTTCCTTTTGTGAAATTCATCTCGGAAAAGCTAAAAGTGATTAAGAATGCTAAATTTTTCTTAAAACAAAGTGTTGAAAGCAAGTCTGATGGTGAGATTAAATCTCCAAACAATTCAAGCAAATCAGACAAGGTCTCACTTAAACCTAAAGGCAAAGAATTAGCATCTCCATCATTCAAAGCAAGATCACCAAAGATTAAAACACCAAAAAGTAAAATTGAACTGAACTCACCTCAGAAGTCAAATCAAGGAACAGGTTTTGACATTTTCAATAAAAAGGATGTTGAATAATGTGATTCAGAGGTGAGAAAGGCTCACAAGAAGCAAAGACCTCCTCAAACAAAAAACACAGTAGAGTTGTGAAACAATCTACTGATATCAAAAAGGATGAACTTACTTCTTCAACTAAAACAAAACAAGAGTCAAAGTTAAAATCAGATAAGCATCTTGAAGCTTCATCCTCCAAAACAAAGATAAAATAGATGTACTGTGACAACTATGACATGCTAAATCACAACACACATGGGTGTTATTTCAATCAATATTGCTCAATCTGTGACATGAACAATCATTCAAACAAAAATTGCTATTTTGACAAGTATTGTTCTGTATGTGATATGACAAATCAAAATACATCTGATTGTTTCTTTAATCAAAAAGGCTTAAGAATTCCATAAAGTAAACCCATCTTACCAAGATCAACTATTAAGGTCAAAGCTAGAAGTCTACAACATAATAGACATTCAAGAATTTTAAATTTAGAGGATGACTTCTTTGACAATTGGTAGTCAAAGAGTGTCAAATAAAATTTAAATAAAAATATGAAACAATCACTTGATGTTTTTCCAAGATCCAAAACAAAAGTGAGTTATGAAAATCAAAGATTTGCCCAATTTCTATCTAGAAATAGGGATAAAAGGTTTGATGACTGTTTTGACACTTCAGTTGAAATTAAGCAAAAGAAAATAAGAAGAACCTCACACAAATCAATCAATGCATCATCCTCTAAGTCTCAACCTAGAGGAAAATACCAAGAAGTTACATTCTTAGATAGGAACTGGGAAACCCAAGACCACAATGGCCTAGGTTCCATATTCTAGTTAGTTTCTTTTTGCCCGTAGGGTCATCCATACAGGTCTAACAGTCTATGGTACATGGACAGTGGATGCTCCTGAAACATGACAGGAGATCGTTCCCTCCTTCATGACTTCAAGCATGTTCAAGGAACAACTATAGCATTTGGTGGAGATTCACAAGGTGGTAGAATTACCGGTGAAGGATCTGTGGCGAATGGATCACTGAGCTTTGACAGAGTGAATTACTGCAAGCAGCTGAACTTCAATCTTCTTAGGGTGTCACAAATCTGTGACAAGAAATATTAAACTCACTTCATTGACACTCATTGTTACATTTTGAAACCAGGATTTCAAATCCCTAAAGAATGGGTTGTCTTGAAGACTTAGAGGAAGAATAATACCTATGTCTTAAACCTTAATTCTGCACATCCTAAAGAAGAAACATGTCTTTTGTCTAAAACATTATTTGATGAATCACAACTATGGCACAGACGACTGGGACATACAAATTTCAAAAACATGATCAGATTGGTCAAACGAAACCATGTTATTAGTCAACCTCAAAAAGAATTCCATTTCATTGACCTCTACTCTGCATGTATTAAGGGAAAACAACACAAGTCGTCTCACAAACCCAAGCTTGTGAACATAAATTGTTGAAACTAAATTTGTGTATCTTGAACAATAACTTTGTAAGAACAACATTCAAGATAGACTAGTTGGTTTCGCCATGGATCTTTGTATATCTCTCAATGATCAACAAACAATAACCATGGTGCGGAAACCCATGATTATGGTCTATGATTTCAGTGTATGTTTGTGTGTTTTTGTGTGTGTCTGTTTGAATGAAAGAACAGATGAATAATATGTTTGTTTGATTGATAATCATTCAAAAGCTTACAAAGGATAAGGGTAGAGTGCTATATATAGCCTATACACAAAAGCTATGTACAATTACTAACCTACCCTTATGTAAATGAAAATTACATAAAATAAATCCTATGTATCTAAGTCATCCCCTGTGTGAATAAGCCATCTGTTGTGGAGAGACTTCTTCATCCGCTGTGTGAACATGTCTTCATCCGCTGTGAACATGTCATCATCCACTGTGAACTTCTGTTCATCCGCTGTGGACACAATTCATCCGCTGTGGGTGTTGTTCACCCGCAGTGATGACTTGTTCATCCGCTGTGGACATAGTTCATCCGCTGTGGGTGTTGTTCATCCGCAGTGATGACTTGTTCATCCGCTGTGGACATAGTTCATTCGCAGTGAATACTTGTTTATCCACTGTGGATGTTGTCTTCATCCGCTGTGGCTTAACTCATCCGCTGTGGATGACTTAGCAAAACTTTCTTTTATCTACAAATATGAAAAAGAAAATTTAAAGATTGTTAGTGATAATAATGAATGTTAATGATGTTAATGTGTTTCTAATGTATGATTTGTATGTTGAAACACATTTGTTGGTTTGTTTGATAATGACAAGCATCATACTATCTTGCATTAATTCCTAATGCACTTTGTTGAGTCCAACATAAACAATAATCCATTGAAGCTACTTCATATGGATATTTTTGGACCAACTCATGTTATGAGTATTGGAAAGAAATAGTATTGCTTGGGGATCATTGATGACTATTCACGTTTTACATGGGTTTTCTTTTTACTTCATAAAAATGAAGTATCACAAATAATAAAAGACTTTATCACTAAAATTGAGAACCAACTTGATCATAAAGTAAAATTAGTTAGAAGAGATAATGGTACCGAATTAAAAAATGAACATCTAAATTCATTTGGTACAACCAAAGGCATTGCTCATCAATTTAGTGCAGCTAGGACTCCTCAACAAAATAGGGTAGCTGAAAGGAGAAATAGAACACTAATTGAAGCAGCACAAACAATGCTAGCAGATGCTAAACTGCCTATTACCTTTTGGGTAGAAGCAGTTAACACATCTTGCTTTGTACAAAATCAAACTTTGATAATCAAAGAAAGCAACAGAACACCATATGAACTTCTTTTTCAAAGAAAACTATACATTGGATTTTTCAAGTCATTTGGTAGTCATGTATCAATATTAAACACCAAAGATCATTTAGGAAAGTTTTCTTTAAAGTCTGATGAGGGATTCTTTATAGGTTATTCCTCAATCTCAAAGGTTTTCGGAGTGTTTAATCCTAGATTAAGCATTATTGATGAATCAACTAATGTTAAACTCAATGAACATTCATATCCTAAGTCAAAAAATGGTCAAGACTGGTTGTTTGATATTGATTCATTTACTAGATCTTTTGATCAGTTTCTCTTGTCAAATGCAGGTAACCTACAATCAACTGGATCTTCCAGAATAGTAGAAAGAAGAGAGAAATTTTCCATGATTCATCCTACTTCTGCTGATCACCCAGATGAAGGTGTTCCCTTACAAGCTAATCTTGTCAGACAAGCAGCACAAAATCAAAGTGTTTCAACTGAAGTGGTCCTAGCTCAATGCCAACTCCTTCAGATGAATCATAAAATAAAGTGAGAGATTCAGAACCAGTTACTGCTCCCGTTGAGACTAAGAAAAATGCAAGTGATGACAGTGTTCAAAGTGCAACAGATGCCCAAGTAGAAACAGATGAAACCTTTGATTACTTTCATCATTCCCCCACATCACAACCAGAAGGTGCCTCTTACCATGATAATCTGAATGTCTCCAACCATGGTATACTAATTGTTGGTGACTCTATTCCAACCACCAAGATACATAAGGATCATCTAGTGTCAAGGATCATTGGTGAACTAGATAAGCGGGTGACTAGAAGCAAGTCAAGTATTGCAAACATATATTTGTTTTCCTGCTTTATATGTCAGACAGTACCCAAGAAAATAAAAGAGGCTCTTTAAGACAGTAGCTGGATCGAGGCAATGCAGGAAGAGTTACTCATGTTCAAGAAATAAGAAGTATGGCAACTGGTGGATCTACCTAAAGTTCAATACCCTATCGGTACCAAATGGCTATACAGAAACAAGACTGATGACAGAGGCATTTTCATAAAAAACAAAGCAAAATTAGTGGCATAGGGATACACTCAAGAAGAAAGGATAGATTATGATGAAGTGTTTGCTCCTGTAGCCAAATTAGAAGCCATTAGACTTTTCCTGGCTACTCTGCATCCATGAAATTTATTATCTACCAAATGGACGTGAAGTGTGTTTTTCTTTATGGCAAAATTGCTGAACAAGTCTATGTGAGTCAACCTCTAGGCTTTAAAAACCCAGATTTCCCTCGCAGGTTATACAAGCTTGACAAAGCTCTATATGGTCTACATCCAGCCCCACGAGAGTGGTATGAAACTCTAACATCTTTCCTTCTTACACATAGATATGAGAGAGGAAAGATTGATCAGACTCTTTTTAGAAAGAGAAAAGGAAAGGACATGTTGCTAGTCCAGATTTATGTGGATGATATTATTTTTAGCTCAACCAACAAGCACCTTTGCAAAGACTTCAAATACCTCATGCATTCACAATTACAAATGAGTGTAATGGGAGAACAGACTTTTTTCTTAGGGTTGCAAGTCAAGCAAACTACAGATGGAATCTTAATCAATCAATCAAAATATCTGGAAACTATGTTAAAGAAATTTCATTTTGCAGATTGTCAGTTTATCAGAACTCCTATTAACATAAAGATGAAGATAGAGCCAGATTCAAAAGGAAAATAAGTGGATCAGACCCGTTATCGATCTATCATTGGATCACTCATGTATCTAACAACTAGTAGACCTGATATAATGTTTGGTGTATGTGTTTGTGCCAGGTATCAAGCAAATCCCAAGGAATCGCATGTGAATGCAATCAAGAGGATATTAAGATATCACAAGGGCAAGCGTGCACTTGGATTATGGTATCCAAAGAAAGGAGATTTCAATCTCTATGCATACACTGATAGTGACTATCGGGGATGAAATTTCAATATGAAGTCCACATCTAGCGGTTGTCAATGCTGATGACAAATGCTGCTGATGTTTAGCATGAAATGGTCAAACAAATTTTGATGTACTATATAAAATACTGATGTAAAATGATGCTAAAATACAGAAATTATTGATGTCAAATGCACCTGAAATACATGAATTGTTGTTGTTAAAATGCTGCTGTAACACTTGAAATTATGCTATAAAATGATGTTGTAATACGTGAAAAGTTGTGTCAAATGAGGCTTTTATGCACGTATTACAAACACAGCTGTTAACAAAACAAATACGGCTACCAAGAATCTAATCGGATGTCATCCTTGCAATGAATAACAAATACGGCTGCGTTGTTAACATAAATGCGGATGTGGTTTTGTTATTCACAAGTAAATGTAGATGAAGAAGGAACTAATGCGGATGCATATATGTAACAACAAAACAAATGCGCATGGATCCAAACAAATACAACTGGCTTCATAAAAATATGGATGCTATCTTCAATTGTAATTCAACTAACAACAAGCAATGATGAACAAATGATGAACAGATGACTACAACAAACAAGAACAAAATGAATGCGGATGATTGCAACCAATAGTCATATCTATTTTGAGCAGTCAAAACAAAAGAAGAAATCAACCTTGATCATTTTATCATTGATTTATTTAGGGATTTGTACAACTGTCAGAAACTCTTTATGAAGTTCATGATACCATAGTCAAAGATGATCTTTTGCACCTGTGTCTGACAACTAAGCAGAACAGGTAGATGGACTTTAATCAAGGGGACCAATGACTATCTCAAGAATTTCAGATTATGAAGTCATTTCATAAATTCAAATGAGTAGAAGAATTTTCAAGATTGATTTATGTTCCTGATACAATTTGTTAAAGTTCAAAGCCTCATCATATGCCTAATACATTCTAATCCTTAGAGTTGTGATATGAACTGTAATATAAAAGTGATACGACCCTATCACACCTCGGGCCCAAGTAGGGTGGGACTTCACAGACTAGCAACAACATATGGCAGCGGAAACAAACCATCATAAGAGCATAAAAGGAGAGAACATCACATGGAATTAATGTTTAAAGAAAAACCGGGCTAGAAGTAGGTCTAGCCCCCAAAACAAGTACATAGTTCATAAGTACAAATCGTTTTCAACAATAACAAATGTAAATTGTTCAAAATGTTTTAAAAACATAACAAGCCAATGTCATGGGTCATGGAGCTAGGTCATGGTCTTTTACAACAGCTAGACTCCCATCACGGATTACCTGAAACATGCTCGAAAGAAAATTTGTGTCAACTAAAAAGTTGGTGAATTGAAGTGGTTAAAGTATAAAAACAAAAGGATTCAATAGAATCCACATTTATATTTAAACAAATCATAGTTCCTTTATTCTGGGGGATCACAATCAACCCAGCACTCAGTCCCAGCTAGCCTCTTCAAAAGTTCAATGATACCGCTTAATCCCGATGGAAGAACTGAGCCTCAAACCAGTCTACCATACTGCCGGACGGTCCACCATAGTATCTTTTAAAACCTATTACATGCCACAAATGACCCAGGAGGATCTCAGTGAGGTACCCTTCCCGTTCATCACGGAAGGCACTGTGTGGGGGATTCCCCAAGTAGATCTACCAATATAAAACAAGTGGTTCACACAAGAATTAATGACTGTGATACAAGTATTAGAAACTATCAACATTACCACAACATAGAGCATCATAATATAGCATAGAAATAGCTTAGTTTAAACAGAGCATGCTTCATCCCAAAAACAGTAGTAAAAAGAGGGTCACTAGAACTTACCCTAAGATTCAAGCAAAGGATTCTTTATATGCTAGGAAAAGTTTCAAGTCTATCACCCTATCATCAAGATTTAAGTGATAAGCCACTGATTCTGAGGTTATGGGAGGTGCACTAGGTGTGCGATGATGTTAAATGTCCTACTAGATTTTGATTTGCTAGGGCTTGTATAAAAAGTTTTCTTTTATAGTAAGTTCGGGTTTCTTAAGGAAAAATACATGTTTTACTATGTCGGATCATTTATACAAGTTATTTTAATTTCACAAAATGATTATTAGTTCAAGGGGTCGACTTATAGGAATTTGGCAAAATTTACCGTTTAGTCCTCCAAGTTTCAATATTTACATTTTCTACCCTAAAGTATGCTTCTTTCCGTTTATTAACTTCTATGGCCAAATAATAGATTTCTTGAGTTAAGTAACTCATTTTAAATATGTTAATTCCCAATTTTTCAGAATTTAGGTTCGGGTTTAGAATTTTTACCTTTTACCTTACCGGTTACGATAAAACTGAAGGTTTTTAACGGTTAAGTATTAATTTACCATATCTTGAGTCTTATGCATTTAAATATAATCTTAAGGACTTTTTGATAAGTTGAGAATCTATTGAGAATGTATTTTAAGCCTATTTTAGTTGAAAGACTCATTTTTAGGTTTAACCCGTTTAAACACGTTTTTACCCGGAACCGACCGTTCATAAGCGTGTTTAACCAATTTTTCACCATTTTCAAGTATGAAAGGTCTCATCTTACTGAAATAACATGGTTTTCATAGGTTTTAGGTTTGTTCCTTTATTTCCAAGATTTTCTTCCAAAAATTCTCCCTGTTAGGACCCGTTTTAAACTAAAAATTCCTTTTAAATTGTCCTTTGACCATTTAATCAACAAATCCAACCAAAAACACTTTTTTAATCCTTTTAGAACCTGTAATTATTTTTAAAATGGTTAAAACCTAAATTCTCTTATTTTTTTGTCTTTTCACCACCTTTCGGGTCCCAAAATAAGCTCAAAATTACCTACAAGTTGATACTTTTATTATTTTAATCCATTAACATCACCTTATACACCTAATAACACTAAAACTTACTGAAATAATAGTTCCAACTCACAGTTTTATCATATAGCCCAAGAACAAGTTGTAGATAGGTGATTTCACCATTTTAACCCATTACACATGTGTAAAACACTAGGGATCATGCTTAAACATTACCAAATCATTTTGTAACTTTCAGAAAAGGTTATTAAGAGTTCTATAAACAATTTATATTCAGATTACAAGCTTTCGTTTGGAGGTTACATGGCATAAGGATTAGATGATGCAAAAGTCACACAAAAAGAGGGTTTTCATGGGGGAAATCAGGTTTTACCCATAGAATAACCAATATGTCAAATGAGATACCTTCAAGGATGTTAAATTCTTCTCAAGAACAAGGTTGTAGCAGAGAGTTTCTGTTAGAACAAAGAAAGTAAGGTTTTTGGAAGATTAATGAAGGAATGACACATGACATAGCTTGTTTCGGGTAAGATGAAGCTTACTCTTTGTATGGCTCACTAGTTGGAGAGTGAAAAGAGACAAAAAGATCTGGAAAGCTTCGAACAAGGGCTGGAGAGTCTTGAACATGCAAGAACCAAGCACTAAACTTCACAAAATGACACCTTCTTGCTTGTTTGAAGCTTGGAAAGTGTTTGGATGTTGGTGTTCTTCGAATATCTGGCTGAAATGGTGTTGAAACCATGGTGTGTGTGTGTGTTTTCAGCTGAAAGAAGCTAAGAGGGAGAGAAGTGTGTGTATGTGTGTGTGTTTCTAGTTTGAAACGGAATTGCATGTAAAGAGAGTGGAGGAGAAGAGGGTGGTATGTTTAGTGGAGCAAATGAGAGGGGATAGGTGGTTAAGGGGCGGCCGAGATTTGTCTTGTTGTAGGGTGATTTTTGTTTTAAATTTAAGTGGTGAATTATGTGTAGTGGTATTTTGTAGTGTAGTGTAGTATTTTTGGTGGTATAATATAGTTAGTTGTTAAGTGTGTTAAGTATGTATGTATATATA
>BJCN01156765.1:0-10065 GCA_018326445.1 Flaveria brownii
GGAACCTACCTTAGCCATTTCAATTCCATCTTCAATCTATCCCACACAACAATACTCTACAACCATCTTCCCTTAGCCACCTCCTATATCCATTCAAGTGGACCCTAGGATGCTTATTGATATATCCAAGGGGTGGAATTTTGGTGTCCGCTCAGTCAAGAATTGGGGCCTCACAATCACAATTTTCTCTCATGCCTTTCTTCGTTCATGGTTCGATATTCTGGTGTCCTAGGCGTAGAGGAACCACACCAATCCATCACAAATTCTTAACAAAGTATATCATAAGCTACTCAGTTGAACAACGCTCACTTGATGTAGGCATAGCCTACTTTAGAGATGAAGAGCTTCAAAGGTTGAATGCACCAACTACCATTGAGAAAGAAGTTAGTCAACCTAAGATCCCGATTGACTTCAAAGGGGAAATAAGGACTCATGGCCAAGGGACTGAATCAGTGAGACAGGTGGTGATATTCCAATCTCTTCCGAAGCAGAAATTCAAGCTGTGGAAGGGATCATGGAACTATCATCTTTGTCTGATGATCTGCTTATCACAGAGGCTATCTTTGATCCAGCCTTTGAGGTAAACATTAAGTAGTTCCTTAAAATCCTTCTCTCTCCAACATCACAAGTTCAACCTCACTCTTCCCAACCTGAATCATCCATGCAAGAATCTCCAAAGGTTGGGTCGTCCTCAGATCCTAAAGGAAAAAGGAAGTTGATTACTGAAGAGATTCTTGAGGAGAAAAGGTTGGAGTAGCTAAAAAGGAAAGGTTGACTCGACACTAGGAAACTGCTGGCTGCAAGCAGCAAGGTAGTAACAATAGCTCAAGAGTCTATCAATAACAGAAGAAGAGTGGAAGTGATATATAGGCTCATCAATCTTGGAATAGACAATGAACAAGTACTCCTACTCGCACTTTATGAGCTTATGAAATTAAAGAAGGCAACCTTGCTGTAAAAGGAGAAGGAGGAAGCAACAAGGTTGGCCGAAAAGGAGGAGAAGATGAGAAAGAAGGAAGAGGCTGAGCAAAGGAAGAGGTCGGAGAGGATAACCTTCCTATGCTCTGAGGGATATTCTCAGGAGGAGCTGACTCCTCATTAAAATAAGACGATCTTGTTCCTTTTCAGCAAGAAACAAGATCAGATCAATAAGGAGAGGAAGAAGGCTGCTAGAGAAAAGTTGAAGGAGAAGAAGAAGGAGTTTGTATCTGCTAAGAAGATGGGAGACAAAGCCTGGATGAAGGCTTATCTCAGGGCCCACGGCTTCACTTGCAGGCAAGTCTGTTCCATGTCTGAGAAGACCCTACAGCGACATGTTAGTGATAGCAAAGTAGACATTCACTTAGGAAGAAGGAAGGAGGTATATCAAACTCAAGGTATACAGAGGATGGTACCCAAACCTACCCCCAAACCACAACCAACAAAACCTGACCCTACACATCTTCCCTTTCCTATCAAAACTGTACCCACTACCAAAACTTACACCCCTGAACCTACACCATCAGCCATACCTCCACCCTCATCCACTGCCTCTCAACAAACACCACAACTACTCATCCTAAAACCCGAAACATAACCCGAAACCTGACTATTACCCAAGCCATTCTCTTAACCATTTGAGCCCCTGACCTTAGAGGAACTTATGGAGATCAAGAGGGGGCTCATTAAGTACATAACATTGAGTGACATCTCTTATAAGGAAGATCCCATAAGACTGAGATACATTTATGGCTCTTCCTATTCGCTCACAAGAGATTCATTCCTTTATCTGCCTAGGGGAACACTGGACCAAGCTCTTTAACTATTGGCTACGAACTCAGACTCCCTCAAGGAAGAAGAGAAGGAACTGAGAACAAGACTGGTGAGTCTACTGGACACCAGGAAAGGGGACAAACTGAAAACCATGCCCCTCACTCCTAGGAGGAAAATCGTCCAGTGGAGGTTTGATGAACCCTCTCATAACATTGTTGTGGAAAGGGAGAATGGTGAGGTCAACAGACTTGACACACCATCTCTGCTACAATCAAGCATATTTGATATTGCTGAGTTAGTAGAGAAATCATTCTCCAATCCCTCCAACTCTCAAGTAGCTACTTATATTAGAAATCACCTAAGCAACCTTCATCTTCATGAGCTAACCAAGAGATCAAGAACTAAAGACGAGTTAAATTTAAGAAAGGAAGAAGGAGAAGGTGCCACTTCAAAAGAAAGTTCATTCCTTCAAATTATTTAAGGACCTACTTTAGATTCCATAATTATATGGTAATTTGACTATAATTCTAATTAACTAACTCTATTTAGAGGGCCACAACAAAGGGTACATGACATTCATAGCAATAGATTAGATCTCCTCTCTACGAATGACTTGTACAAACTACTCAGCACAACTTCAGGAAAGAACAAGGAGACTAACAAATACCTCCTTCCCTTGGTGCTGAAAGTTTTAAGAAAGAGAAGGGAGTGAAGTTTGGTAGCATCAGCCTAGGGGGAGTTTGTTAAATCAAATAAGGCTGGTGCAACCAAAACCACACTTAGAACATTTTGAGTGCAACTGAACAAACACTTTTGAAGACAAAGATGCACTTTTGAAGCTAAACATCTTTCAAAGCATAAGGATAAAGAACTTTTGAAGTAAGAACTCTGTCTTCCGAGACTAAGTAGTTCTTCTCCAAAGTAAACACTTAAAAGATTCAAGATAAAGTCTTCTGAATAACAAAAGTCATGAAGACAAGCACAAGTCTCGGAAGAAGTTATCTCTTCTGAAATATAAATGGTTTTGGAAGAACTTATTCTTCTGAAGCCATTTAACTTTCGAAAGAACTAACTATGAACCATTGGACATAAGCATGGTCTAAGTGACACATGCTGCCAACTCTGATATGTTGCATGGCGTTTTCCCATGCCCATGTAGTTACCCATGCTTTATTCCGTTGTTCACCTTTTTCAATTAGTATAGTTACCAACTTTTGTTAGTAGCAAAAGGAAAGTCATGTACATGTCATGACTACCTAATCTAGGATAGTATTTTATCTTAAATACCTTACCTCTAGCACTGTAGTATCTGTTTAGATGTAAGTTGCAGCTGGTTTTATAAGTATAACTTACTCTAGATTGTAGTATATATAGTTTCTATTTCTAACTCATTTAGCATGCTTTGTAAGAATCTTGTAATACTGAGTTGAGAAGTAATACATACAAGTATCTTGAAAAACCAATTCTGTGTTCATTAACTTAGTATATTATTATCAGCTTAGCTAGACATTCTGCATCATCAAATGAGTGAGACTTAGTGAGTTTGTGAGGAAAATATTGTGTTAAAAGACAAACACTGATGTTGCACTAACTAAGGTATGGTAGTTTCTTATATTGGATGGTTATTATCAGCGATTCATCAAAGGGTTTTCAAAGATTGCATAAACGTTTACGACATTAACTCATAAAGGCACCATATATGATTGGGGTGACAAGCGAGAGTTCGTATTTAAGGTTATTGAACAAAAAATCTATATTGTACTGATACTATCCCTACCGGAGGAAAACAACTGATTTCATGGTATATTGTGATGATTTAATCCAAGGTCTCGATTATGTGTTGACGTAATACAAGAAGGTTATCAAACACGTTTCCTGTTAGTAAAAAGTTCATGAGAAGAACTACATGGCATACTACTCAAAGTTGAGAGTCATTGATTTGCACGTAAGCTATAGAGGCATTACATCTATGATACCAAATTCATCATTACACCGATCACAAGATCCTTTCATATATATTTGAAGGAACTCAACATGAGACAATGTCGTTGGTTTGACTTATTAAATGACTATGACAATGTGATTTAGTACCATCCGGTAAGGCTAATGTGGTAGCCGATGCACTAAGTCGAAAGTAACACCTAAACCAAAGTGAGTGCAAGCATTAAAGCTTACCATTCCGCCAGAGTACCTGATTAAAACTGTAATGCTCAAATTTAGGCTTTGAACGACAAGAGTTTGAAGGTAAAGTCTATACGAGACTCGGAAAAGCAATTAGTGACAAAATCTGAAGGAATTCGTTTCTTCATGGAATGAATATGGATTTTTCTTACGTGAATTTACAAGAGCTGGTAATAGATGAAACTTATAAGACTCGATATCCTATTCATCAAGGTTAAGGTAAGAAGTACCATGATTTGAAAGTTCTTTATCGGTGGCAGAATGTGAAAGGTGATATTTTCATGCATATAACAAATTGTTTACTTATACTAATGTTAAGGAGGACCATGAAGGACCATCTAGTTTACTACAACAACCACAAATTCTAGATTGGAAGTGGGAGTAGATCTCAATTGATTTCATTGTGAAGTTCTCTCGAGCTCTCAACGAATGTGACTATTTGGGTAATAGTAGATTGCTTGGCAAAATCTGTTAGGACCATTTTTGTATGGAGGACTAACTGATTCTGCATGAAACCAAATCAAATAGCGTGGAATTCTATTCGATTGGCGATCCAATCAGTGAGAATGACAACCTGATCGATCTAACGATTAAACAAACATTAAGAACTAGTTGGAATATTATTAGGAATGAACTATGGAATTGGATGGACGAACTGGGACGCTCTGGACGGCTAGGGTATGATAGTATTTGAAGTGTTACGCTTTTCCACGAATTAGCATGGTTCAGTCGTATGACTGAGTCATGCGTTTGATTCATACGCATGACTAAAGGCTCAGTCATGCGACTGAGTCAATCTTATGTCTCAGTCATACGACCGATCCAGTCACCTAGTTTAGTCATGCGACTGGTCCATAAGTATAGTCCATTCGTGCGTCTGGTCCATAAGTATGGTACATTAGCATGAATAACCACATGATTAAGTTGAATACATTTCTAAATCATTATTGTCTCAGAACTATGTACAATAACCTCAAACCTATATATAATGTTCATTCATATGTGTAATACTAAATACAATAAAAATATGATATAATCAAAGACAGATAAACATCCAAACACGTATCATATTTCATTAAGCACGTGCATTATATATGTGTAAGAAATGAGACATTTACATTGAAGTACATAAACTAGGAACATCGTGTATCAACAAACTCCCCCTTGGACCTAGTTTACCCTATTGTCTAACATTCTTCACATGTTCTTGAAATTTATTATACTTCTCCTCTTTAGTGACTCCAGCATGTATCTCAAAAGCAAAATAGAGTCGTATGACATGTTGGAACTGGAGAGCTTGTACAATGTCTTGCGTGTCATAGAATAGTGGCCACTTGTATAACGTATAAACATCGTTTGATGACAAGTTAGTAAGCCATATTAGGTCGAATACCCTGATAATCTCTATCTTTCCTTCTCTGTTCAAAACTATGACCGGTTCCCTCGTCCTCCAATCATAATACCACCACTTGAAGTAAGGTGTGAAATCCTATGGCATATCCCTCAAAGAAATCTTAGACGTGGTCTTTGGAGGTCTCCACTTCTACACCACCTTCCTTCTTACCGAGATCGAGTCAACTTCTAGTTTACGAAGAAACCTCCTTGGTTGTTGAGGTTTGAAGTTGACCCATCTAGTGTGGTATTCCTTCTTTAACGCTATCTCAAACCATCCCGACATCTTCCTCGGGTTGGCATATAACAGATCTAGGAAAGCTAATCTATTTAACTCAAATCCAGGAAGAGTCTTTAGATCATATGGATATCTGAAGTACCCAATCCGTTTCTCCCTTTTCACTGCATACACATCTAAATCCTCAAAGTAAGCCCAACTGATAATCTTTCCCGACACCTTCTGATGTCTCTTAAATTTGTACAATTTGCTGTAGGCATTTAGCTTTGGAGGTTCATGTTGAGCTTTCTTCTCTACCAAACATGCATCCTATTCAGCTTTCTTTAGATCATCAGCATCTGCAGCTTGAGCTTTACCTTTAGCCTCTTCTTTCTCAGTCGTTTTCTCATCTAGTTTGTCAAATGTATCACTGCCAAATATCTCACCTAAGTCCGGGATAACATTACCATCAGGGTCAGTCTACTAAGGATAATGATCTGATGTGACATCCTCTATCTCTATTTCATCCATTCCTTGTAATTCCTCGTCACTCACAACATCGACTTCTAGAGCATCTTTGACTATCTCGTCTGGGTTGAGTATGAACATCTTAGCGAGCTGTTCATCAGACAGATCATGAATAATCTCTCCTTCTTTTAGAGTGTAACTCACTGACCATCTCATAATCCCTTGCAAATCAAGAATTATAGTAAGTTGAGTCTTGATTTGCTGAAGGGGAGCGATGTCATACTCATTGGTCTGTTGAGTTTCATTTGTTCGATTAAACAATCAACAATTCACACATTAATCATTAATCAAGACATTAAACATAAATTATCATTAATTACATTTATGTAATACACAATTCATGTACAAAAAGTTTGAAATACATAAACTATCTTAATCATTACTTTGGTCTTGTACTTGAGGCTTGTCAGCTTGAGGAGCAGAGGACGAGGTTCCTTGATCTTGATTCCTTTTAGTGCGCCTCTCTCTCTGATTTATTTGAGGCTGATGCGTTAGCATCACCTTCTGGATCATCCTCCTCATCATCATCCTTCTTTATCTCCTTTCCACTCTCTCCGGCTTCCTATCATTGTCTTCTTCTGATTCGTCATCACTTGAATCGTCACCATCATCACCATCATCATCTCCATCTCCTATAATCATCAGAGGCTCACCCTTCTTTCCCTTCAGTGATAACATGAGTTTCTTGTTCTTCCTTTCCAACCCCTTGATCCTCTTGACGGATGTCAGCACTAGCTCATTTTAAACTAGCAGGGCCTTGTGAGCTTGAACTAAAGCTTTCTCATGAAATTTGTTCTTCTCAGTGAGCTGGGCACTTTGCTTGCTCTGTGTTGCATTGACCATCAGTTGGTTCATCTAGTTGGCACTAAGATCATCCGTTGCCAACAGTTTAAACACTAGTCTGTTTAGGCTCGCCAAGTGTTCCTCCAACCCAACCATGGGTAGAGTAGTGCCCTGTGGAGGTGGGAACTAGGTGGATGTTCCGGCTTGGGGAATGGTAGGTGTAGTAGTGGATGTGGTGTAAATGGGAGTAGGAATGGGAATGGATTGTGGAGAGACGGTTTTAGGTATGGTAGGTGAGGAAGATGTGGGAATATGAGTGGTGGTGGGAATGTCGGTAGCAGTGGTGGTGGTAGTGTCGGCGACAGTGGTGGTGGTAGTGGCTGTGGTGGTGGAGGAACTCATCAGGATGATCCTCTGTCTCTTCCCCTTCTTGCTATAGGGTTGGGCCATTCTTTTCTTCCTAGAGCCCCTAGCAGTCGAGGCTTCCCTTGGGCTGATGGGCTGGTCTGGTGTGTATGATGGATCTGTGACCTCGGTATTAACAGCCTCAGTACTAGTTTGGCATCCACCAACCGCCTCTTTCCCTTTCATAATAGCCCCAACCCTGCTACCAATTCTCCTGGTGAGAGGCTCCTTATCTGAATCATCATTTTCATCTATTAGGAAGTCCTGTGGATGGAAGCTTGCTCGGATCCACCAGGAGCTGAAGAACCACTCTTCTGAGGTGGTGGAGGAATAATAGACGTGTTAGTGGCTCTTCATTGACTCTAGCCCTCATCTCCACCACCTTGACCATGATCCGGATCATCATCATCATCTTATTTGTCATCATCAGGAATCATGATAGGCTCAACATCGGAGTCGCTGCCATCATGGCGCCACTTCTTTCTGGCTGGCGCTACATAGTCGATGTTGGCCATATGACCGAATAACCTCCTAACCGGGGGCTTCACCTGCTTACCCCGGTACACCTTCATCCTGCCTAACGTGGTGTCATCCATAACCTCGAATGACACCTCATCATCCTTCAGCTTGGGCAGGTGAGGTAGCTTCTCGTTGATGATCAACTGTAGAAACCGGGGATACATACAGAATCCCTCCTTCCCCTTAGCCTTGATGTTCTCCATCATGTAGTTAAAGAACATCCTAGAAAAACCGAATGGGTGGTTAAGCACCAACACAACAAATGTTCTGAATTGGGTCGCTCATCTCGTCAAAACCACTGTGTCGGGAGGCTATGCACTTTAGGATTACATGTGCCAAGTATTTGAACGTCGGGCACATGTTGCTCTTGTTAAGCATGCCGACACTGATGTCGCCAGCGTACTTCATCCGTAGAAAGCACCCCCTCACTGTCAATGGATGCAGCTTGGTGGGATAGTCCAAGTCGTCTCCTAGATCCAAAACTCTCCTCAAGTCATCCTCCCCTATGTCTATATCCTCTCCAAAGATAGAGTTCCGAATCCGAAAAGGCTTAATAGATCGGTCTATAATAGCATTCTCCCAGAATGCCTGCTGTAATGAGCGGTTAGGTGTGCAGGGAGTAGATATGGCGCGGTGTATCCTCGATCGGCGTAGAAACTCTATGATCCCGACAAAATCTGAAGCATTCCGGGAATTAGTGTTGAGATAAGCACAGATGTTGTGCTTAGTGCTCATCGTCCATCTATCAGCCATTTTACTGCAATACACGCAACAAACATGTTAGATCCTTTCACAAGAAAGAATATTTGATCTCGAACAGATCATATCAAACTAGTTCAATCGGACGATTGAACCATATGACTGAACTCAGTCGGGTACGATTGAGCCTCCGACTGAGCTCAGTCGTGTGCACAACATACGGTTGAGTTAGTCATGCGACTGAGTCATCGATTGACCAAATCGTGCGATTGAATCATGCATTTGGTTCAATCGTGCGATTGATGTTCATCAGTATGTCCTGTCACATACGCACTGTGCGAGTCCAAGATTTTGAATCTTTGTCAATCAAGATTGGATTCATTAGACGCACATAGACTCGTTGTTACACTCATTATCTGTTAAGTTCCTATTTAAGTCCATTTAGAGGTCCAATTTTGGGGTTATGTGTTTTGGTTTGAATCTTAAATCATTCGGATAGGTTTGGTTTGATTTTACATTCTGATGTATCATGATTTTGTTCTCACTGTACCTGTAGATGAACGTAAATCGGTTAGTAAGGAGAAATCGATGAAATTCACATGGAAAAAATTGAAAAAAGTGTTCTTAGGTATTCGGGAGTTTGGGAGAATTTGAAATCAAGTGTAGGGCTACGACCGACTGAGCCCCCTATTTATACTGATTTGAGTTTCAGTCGTGCGACTAGACCCATTCGGACAGTTGATACGTGCAAATGAGGTTCAATCGTACGACTAACTCATACTCCTTTTTCCAATCGTGCGATTGGTTCGTTTTCCAATCGTATGACTCGGCCATCCTCATGGTCCAGTCGTGCGATTGAGCCATACTTGTGGTCTAATCGTATGACTGGGCCATAGTTATGGTCCATTCATGCAATTGGCTCATACTTATGATCCAATTGTGCGACTGGCCCATACTTATGATCCAATAGTGCGATTGGGTCATTCTGGTGAATTTGACTTAGTTTGTTCCATTAATTCACATACTGATTGTTGATATATGACATTTCAACCACTAATCATCTCAGACATGATCCTTTTAACTGAAAACTTTTTGATCACCTCAGACATGATCCTTTTAAACGAAACCTTTTGATAACCTCAGGCGTGATCCTTTTATATTTCAGAAACAAGCTTCTCATAGTTAACATTCGGCTCGTTTTGTGATATTCACAGAGTTCACTCTTGTTACATAGTCCAACATCAACTCAATACAAACAACTAAAATAGGAAAAACTTTAATTAAACTGAAACAAGACATATTTTTGTGTTTTTCATTTGAGGTGGGTTGAAAACATTTTAACATTACCTAAACTATTTCTTCCCCTGAGCATAACAACATTAAACATTAACACCGTCTCTAGAAAGATTCTTATGGAATCATACATGCATAAACATAATCATTTGGGACCTGATATATTTTTTTAGATAACAGAGAATGTTATATTTACCCATCACAGAATCTTAGTCATCTAAGAGTCAAAAGTACTAACAGGAAATCATGCTAGATGTGTTATGTAGCACACATTGATTTTGACCATTAGGGAATGC
>BJCN01156797.1:0-12166 GCA_018326445.1 Flaveria brownii
TCTCTTTTTCGGTCTTTCCTGCGAATTACTCCCATCCCCTCTATGCTTGAAAAACGATCGCCTTCTGAACTTCTTACGTGTACTCGGACCCGTCTCCGTCTCTTGCCTTTCACTTTCAGATTGCTTCTCCGCCTCGTCGTCGTTCCCAACCCCAGAATTGTCACCCGTAACCCCCTCATCCCCTCCTTTCACCTCTCCATCCTCTACATCCACCATATGATCTACCACTGTCAGTTCATCCTCCTTCTCCAGCCCATGACGTATAGATTAATATTCTTTTTTTTAGATCAAGGGTTAAGTATGTAAGCAAAAGATATAATCAAACAGTGAGATATTGTTTCATACATTTGTTTGTTTATAAAACCCAAGTTAAGATCTTTTTAATTATATACTACTTCATTTATTGAATTAAATCAAGATTATCATGTTCGACGTAATAATTATGACCTATCAAATACTATTATTTTATTAGTATGAGTTGTTAGTTCATAGAATTTAATTTTTTTTCATTTTTATCTCATTAACGTATCTGAAAACATGATCAAGATGCTCCCATGTCTTTGATACCTTTTTGTGAATTATATATAGAAATCAAAAACTAATATTTGGAAAAGAAGTAGTTAAAGTGATATGCATATATATATTAAGTATATCATAATATTTGTCTTTTTGAGTTATTAAATGTCTTTGAGTTTTAGTAAAGATTGAATTAAATATTTTATTATAACATTACCATGAAAGATAAAAGGAACACCTCAGGTGTTACCTTAAAGTGTAGCATCATTTTTTTTAATATGAATCGACAATAGATACACACTAACTAATAGTTACTATAGACATGCTAAACTAAAAGCATAGGATATTTCTTATATATAATGTGTTTTCTGTATTGTATGTAATGACTATAATTGAAGAAGATATAACATGTTACAGTTTATCTGTATATCATATTATAAAATAGTTTTTAATGATCCAAGCTATTAGTTATTAGCCATTAGCTGAGAATAATCTATATTAAAAACTTGATTAGTGGTAATACCAACATAATCATCAAATATTTGCACTTGATTTGTATCCAATTTCACCCACAATAATGATTATAGATGAGTGAAATTAAACTAAAAACCAATATGATTGAATATATGATAATCATGCCACTAAGATGTCAACATTTTTATTGGTAAAAGAAATAAATTTTGAGAGTGATACATGATAAAAAAAATATGGATTATTGTCGTTCAATAAGTAATAATTTAAATAATTAAAATTCAATTTTCCTACGTATTGTATTCTTAATTTGTTTAAATTAACTTTTAAAGTTGTGGATTAAAGAAGTAGTTAATTTCAATCTTACTTCCTAAGGTTTGATTAAAATAACTATTTTATTTTAAAAAATTAAAATCATCAACGCACCTTTAAAAGTTTCATATGATATTTCAATATCACTTTAAAAGTTTTATTATTTTGGATAAAGTTGAAACAACTAATAAAACTTTTGGACTGAAATTAAAAATACCTATAAAATTTTTAAAGATAAATTTATTTTTTTACTCTTTTAGAGTATTACGGTTATTTTTAACAAAACTTTAATAAGTAGTAGAATTAAATCTAACTAAAAAAAGTTGTATTTAAGGCTGGTTGGTCGCAAAAGCAAGCGGTAGTTTTCAACAAATAAAATAAATGGTGGTGGTGGAGAAAGCGAGATGTCGCGGCACGACTCCCCTGCACTGCACACCAAATGACCAAATGACCAAATGACCAAATGACCAAATGACCAAATGGGTAAATGGGTAAATGGGTTTGGTTGTAAATTCAATTGTAATGTAATCCTTTTGACTCGGCTTACACCTTACGCCACCAAACTAATACGACGGCGTTTACAGTTTGATTAAGCTGCGTCTGGATCGGGATCTCCACATCAAATCAATTCCGGTAGGAAGGTCGAAGAATTCCTACCCACCATTCAGATTCAGGTATTCCTTTTCATGCTGATTATTTATGTCTACCTAATTTTACTTTTTTCCAGTTTTAAGTTGTTGTTATTTACTTCATCTGTCGAGATGCGCTGGTGATCTTCAATTACTGTTCAAATTAGGATTCTCAACCTAGTTTATGGGATAGAATATGACTGGGAAAACATTTACCTTAGTGCGGTTCTCTATGTCATGCTTATGTATAATGTCACTTGAAATAATATTGGGCATAGTTGCAACATGCTCCTTGGACTGTTGTGGTTGTTAATTGCTACAGACAACTTCTATTTAATTTACACAACACCTAACTAACAAATACCATTTGATCTTTCGAAGAGCTAGTATGGGTTCAGACGATTCCAATTGGCGTTCAGAGTTGGACTATGACCAATGGGTTGCCCTCCCAGTGGCTGGGCCCCGGCCATCAGCCCGATATAAGGTATCTTCTCTTCATTAAGCCGTAAAACCACTTCACTTGTTTATGTATAATAATACTATATCACTCAATTGCATTACACGTACATATCAGACTACCTATTGTGTTTCATACTCTTATATTGTATTGTAGCATGGTGCTGTCATTGTAGATGAAAAGCTTTATATTGTTGGTGGAAGTCGTAATGGGCGGCACTTATCTGATGTTCAGGTATCGTCATGCCAAATTTTAAATGTATTTCTGCTGAGCAAAGGTAATCATGTTTTGTTTTTAATTTGGATTCAAGTCTTTAAACAATGGGCTGTTGTGGTTGCAGGCACTTGATCTTAGAAATTTAAGCTGGTCAACAATAAAAATAACAACTCAGTCACAGGCTGATAATTTAAAAAATGGTGGATTATTGGAAGTTTTTCCTGCTACATCTGCTCATAGTATGGTGAGCATTCTTTATGGGATAATCTGTTACCTTCCTTGGTCTACTAGTAGCTCAACAGATTTATCATGCTATATAATATTACTTTTGATGCAGATTAAGTGGGGAAACAAACTCCTACTACTTGGTGGTCACTCAAAGGATACATCTGATAACGTGACAGGTTTGCTAATTGTTATCTTGAAAGCATTATTTTGCTCCCAAACATGAATTGTTATGTTCATAGGACCTTATGATTTATTAATTAACATGTAGTGCGCTACATCGATCTTGAGTCACAAGTGATTGGGCTTATGGAAGCCACAGGAAAAATTCCGGTAACTCTTTCATGAAACTCTCTGTTGTGCTTGCGAGATAGTACTCAATTAGATCACACTATCTTCAAGTAGGCCAACATTATGATTATTTTTCTTATAATGCATCTTTTAGGTAGCTCGTAGTGGGCAATCTGTGACATTGGTCGGCTCAAAACTTATAATGTTTGGGGGAGAGGACAAACATAGGAGACTTTTGAATGATGTTAATTTCCTTGATCTGGAGACAATGATTTGGAATGTTGCTGAGACTACGTAAGTGTATTTGTACAAACATTTATGCACCCTTTGGTATATTTATGGGCTGTGCTATCGTGCTATAGTAATTTTATTTCTTTGTTGATGGGTATGTATGCGTGCTTACGTGCTTAAGTCTATTTTAGAATGTCTTTTGTATCAATTTATTTATTTCTGATAGGAAGACTCCTCCAGCTCCCAGATGTGATCATATAGCTGCTATGCATGTAGACCGCTACTTTCTAATATTTGGTGGCCATTCTCAGTCAACTTTCTTCAGTGATCTGCATGTGTTGGATTTGGAGACGGTAATTACTCATCTTCCTTTATGCTGTTATCCAAGTTGTGTTTTTTTTTCTATGCAAATTCGTGAGTGTTACATACATTAGTAATATTCTTTTTTATAGTTTTCACTATACCATTTATCAGTTCTGGCTTGTGGACTATCTGTTGTATTCTACCATTGTTCTCCCAAGGAAAAGTTATCATTCTACTGATTACTGCTATTGAAGTTGCTCCTGTTTGGCTGTTATTAAGGAGTGTATGCATCCACATTAATATTATGTTATGGCGTTCTTTGCAACTTGAACACCATTACCATTTCATACAACCCTGCAGTATTACCACTCATGCAGCGGCCACTAATGACTGTCATCTTCTGGTTCTACCACACAGTCGGCAACATCTATCATCTATGAATCCACCAACTCTGGCTTAAAGTTGCAAACTTTTAAGACATCCATCATATAATTAGATCTTCGCCCAGGAAGCTTGTGTTTAGCTACATGTGTGAGGGAAAGAACAGGGGATATGCCTTTCTTCTTATATTTGAAAATGGGAAAGGATTTTTTTTTCTTTTTGTTAATGCGAAAGTCATAATAGTTTTGGAAGGCTAATAAATGCATATGTTTATGTACCTTACCTTAACAATTGAAGGACATTACAAATTTTGACATGTATATTCATGTGTCGCTAACCTTCTAGGTTTCCATCTAAAACATGAAATCGTCCAATGGAGGTATAAGAATATGAAATCTGTGATTCGGCACTCATATGGTTGTCAAAGTGTTGTCTAGGTATAAGCTGGCTAAGGATTGCTAAGTTGACTGTAGGTTTAACATGCCAAAGATCATGTTAAATTTAGAAGGACATAGGTACTTAAGAAACTTCCTCATATCTAAAGTATATACTGCCTGCTCTTTTTTCAGAGATCCACTTGCTAAGACCATGATTTTTGACTTTTTGTCCTAAAACCAACAAAAAATAATGGATGCTATTATTGTGTGCATTTAACCTTTCATACAATCAAGAGAGAAAATAACATTAAAACAGTGGTTATTGGACCATTAGTTCCAACCTAAATTTTCAATTAACGTGAATTATCCATCTGGATAATGTGAATGAACTTCAAGTGAAACTGTATAGAAAGAGACTGCCTTAGGCACTTAGCAATGGTGCGCATCAGCAGATAATGCCAATTCTTTTTTTTTCAATGTTATATATAAGGTTATTGTCTAGTTACTTGAGAGGGGACACGTACGAGTCACTTCTTTTATCTTTACTTTAGCATAACAGCCTCTCTCTCTCTCTCTCTCTCTCTCTCTCTCTTATTGCAGTTAGAATGGTCCCAACCACAGATTCAAGGTAATATGGTGTTTCCAAGAGCAGGTCATGCTGGTGTTTCTATTGATGAAAAGTGGTTTATAGTTGGTGGTGGAGATGGTAAAAGCGGTAAGCATTACATAAAATAATAAATAAATTATTAGATGGTAACAAACTATGACATCATCTTTTGTTGCAGGTGCTTTAGAGACACTGGTGCTGGATATGTCTACACATGTTTTGTCAGTCTTGACGAGTGTAGAACGGAAAGATCCACTTGCCAGTGAGGTCACTGCTACTCTTTGCCTTCATTTAAATTTTAATAACAAGTAACCTTAACTTTTAATGCTTGTTGTTTTTTCGTTTTGAATAGGGTCTCAGTGTATCATCAGCATTGTTAGACGGGGAACAATTTTTGGTTGCCTTTGGTGGCTACAATGGGAACTACAACAATGAGGTATTTTATTTTAAGAAACCACTCATTTCTAAATTTTTGATACAACTTTCAGATTAAAGTCTCTCATATAATCTCTTTGTTTTCGATGAAATTTTAAGGTTTTTTTGATGAAACCTAGACCAAAGGACTCCAAACAACCGAAAATTTTTAAGTCATCAGCAGCTGCAGCAGCAGCAGCGTCTGTAACTGCTGCATATGCTCTAGCTAAATCTGAAAGCTTAGATTTAACGGCCATTGAAACATCAAAAACTAAAGTGGATCTTTCGGTTGAAATTGGCGTTCTTAAAGAAGAAAGAAAGGCGTTGGAATCATCCATTTCGTGGGTCAAAGCAGAAAAGTCAACTCTGAAGGCAAAGCTGGATGAAGTTAATGAAACTCACGCTGACTTATCAAAGGTATGTTCAATTAACAGATTTTTGTTTTAGAAGTTTTAAATTGTTGATTAAGACTCGTATTTGTTATCAACTTACTGTAGGAATTGCACTCGGTTCAAGGTCAATTAGCGGCTGAGAAATCTAGATGTGCTAATCTGGAGGTTCTCTTTCTCTTCATTCTGTATTTCTGTATGTCTTTTCAATTAAAGAATCGTTTATTATACAAGGGGTGTTTGGATGTGCGATATATACTGGTTATTGCAACTTGGTCTTAATAACCAGTTTCTAGATTTTGAATTTGTGATTCTGATTCTCAGTTATGGATAATTAGTTGCATAGCATCTACAACAAAAGTATTGATTTATGGGAAATCTAAAAGTACTTATATACCCCCGTTCAATACCTTATTTTAAATTCCATCCACCCATGTTCAATACCGTATTCTAATTTCATCTTCATTTCTTGTTGTTATAAAAAAGAAATGTATTGAGTTTAATATATCTTAAATTTACATTTTAACAAACAGTTCATACAAATACGATTATGTTTAATGCTAAATAATTGTCAAATGCATAAAATCTATACTTCAAAACCCTGAAAGAGTGTCCTTTTTGATCATTTTATTTTTTACTTAAAAATCAGTATTTTCCAACAATGACAACTGATGATGTCATTATTACAACTTCAACCACACATCCAAACACTACCTCCTGCTGCCTGTTCTATTACCACTATTTATCCATCTGATTATCTAATCACATAATGAGTTTCAAAACATTTATTCAAACACCTTATAGGATTATTTAATATTATTAAGCATGTTGTGTTCGCCTTCAGATACAAATTTCAGAGCTACAAACAAAGCTATCATCAATGCAATCCATAGAGGTAAAGGTTCAAGCACTCCGCTCACAGAAATCTGCATTAGAACATAATGCTTCTGTACAGGGACAAAGTTACAGTGGTTCTTGGAGATGGATGGCTCCATAAGGTTCATAAGACTTCCCAGAATTTCAACCTTATTACCTTTAAATTATACTTCGAGACACAAGAGCTTGAACCGTTCAGTCCAACAGTCAACTTTTCTGAAGGAAAGTTTCAGAGAATGTTTGTTGATATCTTGAACTTTCTTCAAGGGCAACACAACAACATGCTTTTTAAAATTGGTCCTTTTATCCGGTTTGGAGTCCTGTTGCTGTTTTATTTTGATTGCTACAAATTATAAAAGTTTTTTGATTATGCAATGGTATATACTTGTTACTGTGAAGCTTTAGGTTTTGTTTGACATGTTACGGATAACATTTCATTCTACTTATTCATTGATTTATGATGCTTATGTTTTTGTGTTTGTTTTAAAGTGCCAATAATATCTAGTGCAATATTTTGGTAAAATCTGTTTATTAAAAAACTTCATTAATCTCCTGTACAGATTTCAGCATCACTGTAATAACATAATTGCATATGTAATTATTCAATTTAACTTTCATCGTTGTTAAAGATTGGATCTAATCCTCTGTTTGCTTTGTGCCACTAAATCTTTCCTCAAGATCTTGCCAGCAACAGACTTCGGTATTTCATTTATGAAAGCTACTCTCTTGATCTTCTTGTATGGAGCCACCTGGAAATATAATAAAATAGTGTTATGACATGTGTCACTGCTCTAGTAGGAAGAAGGAACAAAGGTGTGTAGACTAACCTGGCCAGCGATATATTGCATGACTTGGTCTTCACTAAGTTCAGAACCTGTTGCCCTAACTATGTATGCCATAGGTACCTCTCCTGCCTCTTCATCTTTAAGCCTACAAGATCATAATTTATAAAAATGATCATTTCACTGAAATCATGCATGCATTTGGAAAAGTAGATGAGTTTGGTGGGTAGTGAACGATTTTTACTCAAAGTAGATGCCATAGGTACGGGTTGAATTGACCTGAATCACTTTTTGCTCAAATTTTTTTACTTTCTTGTACATAAGTACACAACTGAGTGTCGTATGATTAAAAGTATTGTTTAAAACATGATCCTCGTTATTTTATGAAATGATTTTAGGAGAGGTTTGAAAATTGAAAATACCCACTTCTATTTGTTACACACCCAAACTTACGGTATAACTGCTGCATCAAGTATATGGGGATGATTAAGTAGTATGGCTTCCAGTTCTGCTGGTGCTACCTGCATTCACAAAGTCGTGTTATCATCTGATGTAGATTCCACCCTAAACCTAGAAACGGGCCTAGTAGACTATAACCACTCATAAGAGGTGGCTGTATTGACCCTTTCATATATGGGTTGAATTGACAAAGTGGTGCTACATCTCCAAGTATAAAAGAAAAGGGAATTAGCTTAACAGGAAATAGGTAAAACGCTGCCCAAAGTGAATTTTTAGTGCAGAAAACCTCCTGATTCATTTATTCAGAAATTTCATTATTAATGAACTAATATGAATTTTGTTTTACTGTTCGACTCAAATATATTTATGAAAAAGTTTGGACGAAAAATGTTTCGGGCCAATATATCCCAATTTGATTTTTTGATCCGCACCAAAAAAGTTGCCCATTTTGATATGTTACACATCCTGCCCGACCCGTCTGAATTACCACCTTTACAACTCCAAGCTTATTTTGCGAAACACAAGAACAAGCTGTTTTAGTGCATACCTGATAACCATTATATTTTATGAGTTCCTTTATTCTATCAACAACAAAAAGATATCCGTCTTCATCAAAGTAACAAAGATCACCAGTCCTCAACCACCCATCTGAATCAATAGTTGCAGATGTTGCCACCTCGTTTCCTAAATAACCTTTCATTACAGCAGGCCCCTTCAACCACAGCTCACCTTCACCATAAGGACCCACTGCAATTTTGGTGACAGGATCAACCACCTTAGCACAAAAACTTGGCAGTAAAGCTCCTGAAGCTGCTGACCGAGCTTTAGCTTCCTCACCAGTAAGGAAAAAAGTTGCTGCCCCACAGCTCTCGGTCAGCCCATACCCTGGCTTCAGGTCAACCCATGGGAACTTTGCTCTGAACCCATGAGCCAGGTGCTTGCTCAGTGGGGCAGCACCTGAACCCACGCTTCTCAGAGATGACAAGTCATAACCACCTCCGTTGCACTTCACAAAACCCAGTATAACAGGAGGAACAGCCGGAATGTTACTAACTTTAAAAGTTTGTATTGCTTCTAACATGCCTTGAAAGTCAAACCGTCGCATTAGAACCGTTGTTGTGCCGGCACACAACAACCCGAGCCCAAAAAATGCTAAACCGTATATATGAAACATGGGTATAAAACATAGGAAAATATCATCTTTTGCTGATGTGATTTCAACCGCCCATTTGAGTATTGTGATCATAGAAATAAGACTCCTGTGTGTTAATATTACACCTTTACTGGTCCCAGTGGTCCCCGAGGAGTATAGTATCACTGCCGTATCTGATTGATCCGGGTGGTTTTCTGGCAGCCCCATTGATTCACAGCAATCAATTAACTCTTGCACTGATAGTTCATTGCCGCATGAGGGTTCACGGGTTGTGACTAGTGTTGGAACCCCAGTTGAAAGTAGTTTGTGCATCTCTTCAGGAGCAGCAATGGCTAGTTTTGCACCTGAGTCAAGTACTTGTTTGGCCAGCTCTGGTTCGGTGTTGACTGGGTTAGCAGTTGTAACCACTCCACCGATCAAGAGTATGGCTAGGCATATGGTTGGATAGAGGGTTGAATTTGGTGACAAAAGAAATACCACATCCCCCTTACGCACCCCGAGTCCATGGTACAACCCGGCTGCTAACGAGTGAATTGAGCTTCTCAGTTGACTGTAAGTGACTCGGTGGCTCGTAGCTGAGTCTATAAGCGCAACCCTTGACTCGGGCAGGTCTAGCTTCGAGAAATGAGATAATATAAACGAAGCTGTGTCGAGATGGGCCTTGGTTGGGATCTTGTGTTTTCCTTTGAGCTTGATCAGGGAGTGGTAGATCCCAGTTCGAGGGTCGTAACCGCCCTTTCTCTGGTTTGATAACCGGGTCTGGTTTAAGTGTTCATCTTGCAAAGTGTCCATTCTAATGTTGTAGGGAGTTTGTAACAACTAATGAACCGTAGAGTGGGTTATAAATTATAACATGACAAGCATATAGAGTTTAATTAGTCATTTGGGTGGCATTACACATCTGCCGGCCGGCTATGACTAATTCAGAGGTATATATATAAATTATAATTGATAGTTGATTATTGATTATTGGTTTCTTGTCAATATTTTAAATAATGATATTTTTGTGGAATGTGCATCGAAAGTTTTCATTTGTCTTTAATAACAATTAATTAAAAGTAATGTTTTTCAATGGGTTAATGTTATTCAATTTTTGTATGGTACAAAGAAGACACTTACGTCAAATATCAGGTATAGTTTAGGCAAATAAAACATATAGGTCGGACAAATAAAATAGTGACTCGTGGCATGTAATTGACGGGAAAAAACAAGGAGAAGAAGCATAATCGATGAATAGAGTGAGTGTAATATAATGTGGTCATGCTAGACTCGGGGTTTGATATTGAATACTTGTTATTTCATATCTAGCGATTCCTTTAAAATCATGGAGGTACTTTATATGAGAGGTGAACTCGATATGTCATTTCTAGTGGTTCCTTTAGAAATTATGGACGTACGTCATATTAGAGGCGAATGTAAGCTTCTTTACTTATGATTAGCTTTAAAGTCGGTTGTGGTAAGAGGGAAAACCTCTTGGAAGTAATATTAGGTTTAATCTAATACAAGGTAACTTATGGGGGTGTGCTTTAAAATTAATGTATATTCACCGTTAAAAAAATCTTATGGTGTGTATTAAAATGTTTTCATTCGACTCATATAAAAGAAGAGTCCAAATATATAATTCATTGTAAGGCAAGGGGAGGATGATCTTAGTTTTAGTTACGAGTACACTTGTTGGGTCTTATTTATTAATTAATTAATTAATTAATTAATTAATTAATTAATTTATTTTTACCATTGTTACCTCTTAAAGATTTTTTAAGATTAAAATTCATTCAAATTTTACATCTTTAGTTTATTTTGATTTTTTTAGCCTCTATCTCTTCTTGTATGTTTATTCGATACTCAACCTCCTCTCCGATATGTGTGCGGTCATGGACAAAATATAGATGCATCTACGATTTTGCTGGCATTCTTCAATGCAAAATGTTATGAAAATTTATAAAGCACCTTGGTTAAGATATACTAGTATAAACTTTTGTAATTTTGTTAGTACAACATGATTAAAATTCAAAATTTTGACTAGTTTTAAAGTTTGAGAAATTATTATTTAGCCTCCTGTTTGATCTCTGTTACAAACAAACACGGGCGCACACACTTGCTGGTTCTAGTTTTGCCACGTATAGATTTTATGACATAATCATAGTCATACCCAGTACATTCCGTTTATAGCAGGACTACCATATAGAATGAGTTTTGAACAATGCTCTCTCATCAAGGCACACGGTGTAGTATCCGGTACGTAAAAACTTGTCGGCTAGAAATACTGTGTCCCCGAATCTGGTGAGCTTTTAATAGCTGCCTTCATTCTTTATTGTTTAAAGATATCTTACGTTTAAATAAATTCACATATGGTAAGAGTATTCACTCCGAAATTAAAAAAGTACTTATATGTATTATGTATGTATGCACACATGAAAGACTTTGTATGTGTATGTCCATACATGTATGCGCCTGGTACGATATCAATTTTAATTTTAAGTAAAGACATACGAAGGTGAATAATCACTTATACATTGGCTTTTAAAGATTATGTGAAAAGGAGTAAAAAGAGATGATTATTCTCTTAGATAACCATGTATGACTATTGTAATAGTTACGCTTCCAGTTCAATTAAGGTATGTGTGTAATAAAATGGGGATAATACTTGGGAGCGTTTTGATAAAAAATAATTGTGGGTAGATGCCAAAGTGAGTTCACGGGGACCATGAGTGTAACACCCCAGCCCGACAAGGCTGGCGTGTCGCTAATACGGATATCAAATCAAAAACCGTTCCCATTATTAATAACGATTACAAGTTCAAATTTCAAAGCCTAATTAAGATGTTCAATACATTAATTAAAGTAGCAGATAATCTTGGTTTTCAATTCACTCTTCACTGGTTTCCCGGATTACCCTGCTGACCTGACGTGCATGAAAACAAAAGCACGCCTGAGCATAACGCTCAGTGAACGGAATAGCGGATAACAAAAATAAACAGACATAATGATAATTAAAGAATTGGCAGATATCAAAATAACAGACTTGATGATAATCAAAGAATCAGCAGACATCAATAATAAACAGACATAATAAG
>BJCN01156805.1:0-19124 GCA_018326445.1 Flaveria brownii
GTGCATATGTTTATGTATATATCTGGAGCAAATAGAGGAAAGGTGAGGTGGATAGTTATGCTAGAAAGCTATTGGTTGTTGGATGATATTATGGATGAGGTTACTAACAATCTTTTATTCTTTTGAGTAAGAACCACAAAACACTCGGTATAAGCCTGATGCACATGTAGGCCCTTTGGCTTGTCAAGGTTTACAACAGCAGTCCTTGAATATCTGAGTTGTATACACCTGAGGTGTAAAAAATCGGTTTGGGTTTCCAAACTACCGAACCGGTTCCCCCAGAAAAGCCGGTCTGGGCCAAACGGTTTCAAACCGATCCAAACCGCCAGTTTGGTACTCGGTTCGACACCCCGATAATTGGAAACGGTTTCAAACCGAACCGGTTTATAAACTAGTTTATACTAGCATCTACCCAATGGTAATGTTACTGTTTTAAAACATTTTTTTTTGTTTTTTTTTTGTGTTTTTTTGTGTTTTTTTTTTAAATCATTTTACTTCCTTTAAGTTAGTATAAATATGTAGTGAGTGCTTAGGTTAAACTATAACAATTTAAAATGTTCTTACTCTCTAAAATCTCAAAATAAGTTAATTTTTAGTTATATTGTAATTCTTAAATAAAACAAGTGTGTCTTTAGTTATATTGTTGTAATTGAACTTTGAATTTTTTTACACAACCAAAAATGGCCGGTTAGGAACTGACCCAGATCGGTTGGGATAGGTTTCGGTTCTTCTCCTCTGAAACCAGTTTAGCACCCGAACCAGTTTTACCTCAAACCGGTTTTGACCAGCTTTGATTAAACGAACTCTAAACCCGAACCTATTAAAAAAGCGTCTTCTGCACCTCTAGTTTACATGTACTTTGTATAACAAAACATTTATCTCAAACTTTGTGCGTAGGCCGAACTCCGAAGGATTTTGTGGCTAACTGTTTTTCAAGATATAAGGAACCGCTACATGTAAAATCACTTATCAAAATTTACTTCGCCAATTGAACTATTAAGTTATCAAATATTTTAAGGGATAAAAAAATCATAATGGATCAAAACAAATGTTTAGCAAGCTGTTGTTGGCTTATATATGATTTTGTCTACATACTTCACTGCAAAACGAGATGGGTTTCTCTAGTTGTCACTAGTACTTTCAGTCTCGGCGAAGTCATGACCTTTCGAATGGTTACGCTAAACATTGGTAAACATCAATAGACGGCTTATGGTGATGTGAGTGTGCGATGTGCTCCATTGCCAGCCTATAGTCACAACGTGTACATAAGGATGCTTAACACCATTTAGGATTTTCTCACATCTTACGGTAAAAGCACCTCCAATGAAGAGATGTATTTATGATATGCAACTTAACTAATAAACGGTTAACACCACACACAGATATTCAGGTGGTTGTTAATATAAGCAAGAAGTTGTTGCGGTTTATAGAAATTAAATATAAGTATATTTTTCCATTACAACTGTTTTTTGGCATAAAACTTTTCAATCATTCAACCATAAATATGTAGTGGTCATTTGATGTGATTAGAGGAAATAAGATTACTTGTGTAATGATTCATTCTATTTCTTTTGACAATTAAATATGTTATTTTTCATTCACTCTCAATCGTTCATTCTATGTCGCCTCCCATTCCTTGATACAAACGCTACCTTACAGTTTATTTTGTATCTCTATTGAGTATACACTACCTGAAAACTCACTGAACATATCAATACTCTACCAATAATAAGATAAGGTAAACCAAACCTATTCACCGATAGCTATCTCTAGTCTAATTGTCCTAATGATCATAAACACAAAGTAAACAATTTAGACATGCAAAACAAGTAAAAATGATACAAAATCAATCAGACTAGTAAACATGAGAACAAGATAAGATCGTCAATCATAATACCGGTACTCATAATCATTAAAAATTAATAAAGAACGAATCTTTTCAATAACACTCAAGTTATACAAATGATTAAACACGAAAAATAGTTAACTCATGTCAATTATCATCCAAACTACCTTCAATTGTGTTCTTTTTTTGCAAGTTGAATTACGGCTTCTTTGTATACCCACAACTAGGTTTTGTTTTTCTTTTTAGGTGTTCATGTGGTCCATCTAAAGAAGTTGTCATTTCACAGTAATACTCGTGGGCTTCAAGATGATGAATGACGTTGGACTTGTGTGTTAACCCTCATGTATTTCTAATGTAAATTCATCAATTCTTACATAATTGAATTTCACTTGCTGCCCTCTTTTCAAAATTTCAATGTACAATTAATAAAAGGAGTGTTAGTGGGCTTTTATTTGAACAACATATACCTTCACAATTTGTTTCATTCTCACAAATGACAAAATTTCAATCTAAAACAAATAATGGTCATATTTACATTTAGCCACATGCTAATTGCCATTCACTTGTTTTTTATTTATTTTATTTATGTTTTATATATTAAATATATATTGTTATTTGGATAAATATTTTTAATCGCTTGTCGATCTCAAGTTTAGTTGATATATTCACTTCACTCGCGATCTCAATCTTTTTTTGTTAAATAAATCTTTTGAGCTCATGGTCTCTTGAAATTTATAAAATTTAAATATGAGTGAGTTATATGTAATATATAATGAAAAAATGATCAAAAACTTTTTTAAAGTGTAGGAAATATTTAAAACATTTATATTTAATTTAATCACATCAAGAACATATACGTATGTGTGTGGGGCACGTTCAAAACATGAACATTTTTAAGTAGCGAAGTGTGAGAAGCACATAAGCACCTTACGTAGTGTTGAGTAGACATAATGGGAGAGATAAAGAGAAACACTTATGTTTTACATAATCATCTTATGTATCATAAATAAAACAATAGAGTGGTGTTTATGTAGTTCTTACGGTTCAAGAGGAAAATATCTATAAAATAGAAAATCGTCAGTCGTGTCATAGATAGAAAATAAGTTATCCTTGTAATCACTTCCAACAAAAGAATAAATACTTGGGGAGTTTTTACCAAAATCAAAACTTTGGTTTTCAGTGTTCCATTTTATGTTTGGGTATATTTTGATTATGGGTTGGTTTTCACTTTTACATTTGGGCTTGAAATGCTTGAAAGTTGAAATTAGCCCAAAATAACATATACAAACCTTAAGTTTTTTGCCTAAAGCTTCTGTTACCCACTTAATCATGAATTTGGGCTTAAGAATTTTAGCCCACAATAATAAATTTAGTCCATAAATTCAATATCAAACAAGTTTAGGTGGGTCATTTTCAGGAACAAGGTACAACCGAAATCAAACTGTAGTTTTCAGGTCTCAAAAAACAAAACTGAAACCATTAGTTGTTAGATTCGGTTGGTTATTTCGGTTTTGATCCGGTTAATTGGTTTTTTCGCTCAATGAAGTTTTGAAGTAAAAGGCACTGAAAGTATGTAAGTGAGATGCCTGAATTATCGATTGTGTTCATACATTAAATTCACACATATCTCTAACAACTCATTTATCCTTGGTATGCCATTTATGGGACTCAGCAATCAATTACCCAAGCTTAAACCGTCTTAGACATGGAAATCTACCCTTTGTTGTTCAACTAATGCAAATTGTTTGGAATGTTGAAATTGGTTATCCATTCGAAATAGCCCTACGCAACTGCTACGATGGTTTGGTCACTTTTTGTAGGTCTTAGGGATCGACTCTATAATATGTTGTGTAGCGACTTATGGTTATTATGCTTTAATATCGTTGTGATGTTTCCATTTTAAGTTTATGTATTTTAGGTGGTCGATGTTAACTTAGAATTGTGCCGTGATACATTTTGTCTCGAGGTTTGTATCTCTCGTAATGAGACATATGTCTAGGACTTCCCTTGACCAGGACTCGTGTTTTGTCATATCTGTTTTTGGTGTTATCACTTCAAAAACCGTATCCAATAAATACATGTTAAATAAAACGTTAAAATATCAGTGTATAGTTTTAGCGTCATCAATGTGTAGTAAACATGTTTCTATGTGTTTGAAAGTTTTAGTTTTATAATAAGCACTAACTCTAATAACTTGTGTATTTACACGGGTTAAATAAATAAAATATTAAATAGAATAAAATTTTATTTATTATAAAACGATATTCTAAAATAAGATATCAACTTTTTTTAAAAAAGTTTGACTTGTTTTTGTTTTTTTAGAATTAAACATTTTATTTCGAAACAACTTGTTATAAAAAAATATTTTAAATTTTTTTTAATTATAACTTCCAATTTTAATTATTTTGGTTTATAAAAGTTTTACTTTTAAAAAACACTAATTTTCAAATATTTCATAATTTAAAGTAGTTTGATGTTTTAGAAAAAAACTTATTTTATAAAAAATTATTTCTTTAAAAATAGCAATAATAAAATAATCTTTTTCTTAATATATTATAATACTATTTTAGATCTAAAAAGAATCAATTAATATTATTAATAATTAATGTATATATTTAATAGGAGAGATGAGCGAAAAAATTTTGATGAGAAAGAAATATGGTGATAACACATGTCCCTCTAGTTACCATTTAATTAGAATAGAAACACTAATACAGATTTACAAGTAGTTTCATAACGTGTTTAAGTTATACATTCTAAAAAAACCCGTTACAAGGAATATATTAATTGTAAAACAATGGTCAAGATTGAACTCGAGTTAGTTGGCAACAAGCCAACAATAACACGAGTCTTCTAATAGAATGGTCAAACGATTCTTTCTTTTTGTCTTTTGTTTTATTATTGAAATTATTTGACTCTTATTTAACAATTTCATATATGATTTGTTTTTTTTAAGAATAATAAACATTCTCTTGATAAACTTATAATATATATTGTATCTATGTATTCCTCAATGCTTATTTAAATAGTGCCTATAACTAATAGTCCACGAAATCCTTTTTTCCCATACCAAAAGACTTTTTAACATTAATTTAACCTATAATCAAACCATTTAAGTAAATTATATAAAAAATTAAACATTTTATATACGTTGAAAGTGTAGAAATGCCATATATTATATGCTCATTAGTCATTCATAAATTTTAAATTAAACAAACATTCTTTGTGGACCATTCTTTATTTTTTTCAACATTTTAGAGTTCTCTCATTTATATCTAGTACATTCTAACTTGTTCAAGTGTGTTTAAGCAAAAAATTAAGTTTAATAACAAAACAGCAGTGATAACAATATTTATAAAATATAGAACAAAATTAATAACTTAATTGTCTAATTCGTATATATAAATTTGGATTACATAATTTAATATGTTTGTTGACTGAAAAAACAAATTGAAATTAACTTGGAATTTTTTTTTTCTAGTCTGTTTTATGTTCGAATCTTGTTTTCATTAATTCTGTCATAAACTTTTCAAAATCACCAACGCAAGATTGGATTTACCTTATCTCAATTTTATCTAAGTATTAATAAGTCCCGTGAGTTTACCAATAATTAGAGGTTCGAACGAAAACAATATTTGAGATATAAAAGTGATCAATATAATAATTTGAGTGGGATGCAAAGAAGCCAAATGCGACCAGAAGAGCATTCCTTTCTGGAATTCAACAACAAGTAGTCTACACACCACCACCACCATTTGGTAGTCAAACAATTTACCATTGATTGCAAATTATAAACTCCTTCTCTTCTATATCTTCTTCTCCTTGACACTTGATGTTAGATTCATTATCAACAAAACACACACGCGCGCGCGCACATGGCATCCTTCATGCCCTTTAGCAACAAGAAGCTTGACATATTCATGTGTGTTTTGAGGCCGACTGTCGCCATTGTCGATGACCTTGTGGATGCTTTGAAACACTTCTCTTTGTTCACTGAAAGACTTGGTTGCATTCATTCTTCCATCTTCAAAAGTATCCATGGCAATATGGTATATATATATATGATCTCTCTATAATGTATGTATGTGTACGTTTGTATGTACTTGTGTATTGTGTGTGTTGGGTTGGTTTTTTATTGATGTGTTCATGATGATTCATTGGGCAACACCCGTGTGATTTGAATTTATGACATCGTGGTCTCTCACGGACTTATGGTGTCACTCGTCCTGATACTAGTACAACCTAAGCTATTTTAAAGATCGATATGACATAAAGATAATAAGAAAGTTATAACGTTATATATCCGGCCTCTTAGAGAACAAATGATTATCAAAAGATTATGTTTAATTTGAATTAAAAAGATTTAGTTGTTGCATCTTTCTTCAGATTATATGGTATGGAGCATGGATCAAGAGATCTAGTGATAACAAGGAAATCCTACATGAAGCACTTGTAAGTTTATTTATGACAAATTTATATGCGTTATAGATTAGAACACAAAAACTACATAGTTACTAATTAATTGATCAAACAAGTTCAATAAAGTTGAGAACCAAAAATTACCTGTATAGCCTTTAACTTCACATTTTTTTAACTTCAAACTATACGATTTTGCCTATAACTCGTATTGGTTTTGCCTGATTCTAGCTTTGCCTATGATTCTAATGCTTCTATGTGGTTTTTTTCTTCATTTTTTTGTCATACTACTTTTACATGATTTTAGCTTTACCATACAAATATTAACGTGATTTAGTCTTTTGGTCATGTCACATTTACAAGAATCTAGCTTTTAATTACATGTGATTACTAGACATGAATCGACTTGTTAATTATGTGTTGGGTTGTATTACAATCATGCATAAAATAGTGTAAAAACACGGCTTTTAGATGCATGTTTTTTTTTGTTAATACGTGTATGTACTTGTGTTGTGTGTATTGGGTTGGAATCAGTAAAAATGTCTATTCTGATACAAAGATTTGTCAATTTATTGTTAGTTTATGGTTGAGATCAGTAAAATTAAAGACTATGCCGTAATAATTTGGCACAGATGGGTTATTCTTAATATTGCTTGATAAAATGATCATTGGGTGATTTTCTTTTAACATAGTTTAGTTTTTTTTAGTCGGCTGCATATATCTTAACACAACAATGATACAATGACAAATTCAATACACGAACATATCCAACCAATATATCTCAAGTATTAATATTATTGCATATCTCAAAGTATTATGCATCACCTTTTGGTTGTCATCTTCAAGGCACAGCTCTCACACACATTTTTCTTACAAATAGTTTTCGGCATTGACGAATCTACAAAGCATGGCTGTTTTGATTGACCATAACTTTATGGTCGCATATGGTGGCAAGGCAAGGGACGGGTCACTAGCTGCAAAATTTTCAACGGGTGACACTGTCTGTTTTAGCGCGACTCGTCTTCTTTCTAACACAAAAATGAAGGAGCAAGAGTTTGTTTACACATGTTTTTCCTTATTTCAATCTTATTTCCTTAAGATGGATGGTACCATTGCTGGTGTTTGCTTGAAGTGTGAAACTAGGCCTATAATGATTAATTTCTTTGTATGGAAGAATTTGCACTCATGTTATTCGTTTCTACTCAAGAACGATCTTCGTGAAGCGCTTCAAAATTGTGTTCTTGATGCTACAGTTTTCGTTAAGTATGACATCTTTAAAGTTCTGTATGTAAGTGCGGATAATGTATCAAGCTTACAGTACTACCCTCCTCATAAGTTGCTAGAAAACCAAGAATATGAGGTTTTAAAGTGATTCAAATATCCTAGGTAGACATTTTTTTTTATGTTGTGTTAGTTTCATATGGAAATTACAGCACAAATGTATGGAGTAGTTACACGTATGTAATTTCTAACATGAGAGTATTAATTATCATTTCAAAAGGATTTTTCGCATGCCCTATAGTGTTTTCAGTTAGTTATTATACAGTGTATACGCATATAGGCTTGGCTTTCTGAATGTATATCCGTGTAAATAAATATCATTAATCGTTATTAATCGTACACTTAAACTTACTAACAATTATGGTATCAAAGCCAAAACGGTCTTATACAAAAGAAACACATTCGATACAATATGGCAGCAAGCTCAAGTTCTCTTAATGCATCACATCCACACATATTCATTTTCAAAAGAAAATGATATATATATAAACAGTTTTTGTTTGTCCAAGCTAGAAAACTTTTATTAAAGAAGAGATGGAGAAGACATTTTGTTTGACTTTCCAAACGCTTTTGACTCAAGCAAAATAGTTTCATACATCACACCTTCTGACGATACGAAACTGATCCGAGAATTAGTCTACTGGTATTTGGAGCAATCATCTGGACTCATGAGACCCATCAAATATTGAAAAAATGATATACGCACTAGATATAGATATTGTGTTTACAGGCATCATCACTTCAAACGGCTCATGGATAACATGAATACGTACAAGCTATGTAAATTTTTACGGTTTATAGTTGAAATTGATTGAATTTAGCCAAACCGTACAATGGGAATTGGGATGTTTAATATATAACATTCTATTTCAGTCTTTAATAATCTCAAATTGCACTATACTTATTATTAGACTTTGCGTAATAATACCATACAGTAAGTTCATCTTTTAAGTTTTAAATGCTAAAACGTTACCACTTCTTTATTTCTATAGTTTTTTTAGTGAAACCAGATCGTTACTAAGTGTATGGTTTGGTTTGATAATAATTTTCAACGGTTTTTGGTTAACAACGATTTCTACCAGGTGTGGCTCAACTGATTTGAAGGCTTTTGTGTCACCCATCGACATCCTGACAATTGCCCTAACTTTGTCATACGTAAACCTAATAGCCATAATATATCTTCCAGAAATTCCTCTTGCTTTAAGAGTCTATCAAAGCACTCCATGGAGTACACTATCGCATGCTTTTTCTAGGTCTATAAACATCATTTTTAAGGTTCTTATGCATAGTATGACTTAAAATCCCCCTGTAGTCTCCATTACTTTGGACATTTTTTTTGTTTTTGTATAGATGTACTACGACACTACTTTTATATTAATTTGACATCTTACTTGTTTCAAGTACAATATTGAACAAAATCGCAAGCCACTGAAATCTTTCCTCTCTTAGACACCTCCAAGCCTCAACAAATACATTGTCCAGATCTATCGCTTTAGTTTTACTCATTATCCTACAAGCTCTTCTTATCTTAGATAAGACAAGTTATTTATTTATTATAAAAATTACTATTCATCATATATCTTTTTTCATTTGCATGATCCTTTTAAAGTATTGTTGTAGTGATAAGGCTCCCGGTCTCGATGGGTTCAATTTCTTCTTTATAAAAAGATGTTGGGAATGCCTTGAAGATGATTTTTTTAATATGTTTCATCACTTTTACTCGACCTGTGCGCTCTCGACCAACTGCATGGCCTCCTTCATCACCCCCATTCCTAAAATCATGGATCCTGTGGATTTATCAAATTTTCGGCCGATCTCATTAATTGGTTGTATCAACAAGTTAGTCTCTAAAGTGCTAACGAGGAGGCTAAAATGCGTCATTCAGGACCTCATTTCTGCGGAGCAATCTGCGTTTTTGCCGAATAGGAGCATAATGGACTGTCCATTAATTCTAAACGAGGCTCTGGCTTGGCTCAAAAAATCGAAGAATAAAGCGTTTATTTTTAAAGTTGAAATTAAAAAGGCTTGTGATTCTTTGAGATTGGGTTTTCTGGATTCGGTTCTCCAGCAGATGAACTTTCCTTTAAAATGGAGACGATGGATTGCAACAATTATTTCGACATGCCACGTTTCTAGCCTGGTAAATGGAGCTTCTACCCAGCAATTCCCCGTTGAGAGGGGTCTAAAGCAAGGTGATCCATTATCCCCATTCCTTTTCATAATAGCTATGCAAGCGTTAACGTCGGTTATTAATCGGGCTACTACTATTGGTCTATATCATGGAATAAAATGCCCTGGGAATGGGCCGAACCTAACCCATTTTTTATTCGCGGATGATGTGTTTTTTTTTTTTTTTTTTTTGGGGGGGGGGGGGTTGGTCGACTACAAGTGCTAAAAACCTGTGTCGCATACTAGGTGTTTTTATATTGCATCGGGTTTAAAAATTAACCTTTCTAAGAGTTGCATCTATGGGGCTGGAGTTAGTCATGAGGAACTTATACATGTTGCCTCTCGTCTCCATTACCAAATTGGTTCTTTTCCATTTAAATATCTTGGGCTTCAAGTGGGGGCAAACATGAATCTTGTTAAAAACTGGAAGCCCATCCTTGATACTGTCTGGGCTAGACTTAGTAATTGGAAGGCAAAATCTCTCTCGACTGGTGCGAGAATGGTACTTGTCAAATCAGTGTTAAACTCTCTTCCGACATACTACTTCTCATTATATAAAGCTTCGTTACAAGTTATTGAGCAATTGTAAAAATTGAGGCGTTCTTTTTTCTGGAGTGGGAATGAGAAAGTTACGAAGGTAAACAGGATAGCTTGGGATAATATTATAAAACCGAAAAATTATGGTGGCCTTGGTTTAGGATCGTTACGAGACACGAACCTAGCTATGCTATCAAAGTGGTGGTGGAGGTTCAAGGTAGAAAAGGATGAGTTGTGGAAGAAAGTTATCTGGTCAATACATGGATCATCGAGATCATGGTCTTTTATTCCGGTAAAGATTTCTATTCCCGGTCCATGGAGTAACATAATGAAGATCAATGTGGCTCTGGAACAATATGGCATAAGTGTCCCGAACATTATTCATGCAATACCGGGAAATGGTCGTTCTATAATGTTTTGGATAGATAAGTGGGTGGGTGATGTTCCACTATGCAAACGATTCCCACTACTATTTGGTCCGGAGGTAAAAAACAGTGTCTAGTGTCGGACCGGTTAATTACATCAATCGACACACCAAAATTCCAATGGAAAAGGCAGTTAGACTCAGTTGATGAGGTTAACGAGATGGCTAGGTTAATGCAGATTTTGGGGACTGTCAAATTAGCGGAATGTAGTGATCGTTGGTGCTGGAATATCGGGTGTAACATTGGTTTCTCCATAGCAAGTATAAAGCATCAAATCTGGGAAAACAAATGTAATGATTCCGGCCGACCGGTGTTGTGGAATAACTGGGTCCCGAGTAAACTCTCCATTCTCATGTGGCGGGCGGAATTGAATCGTCTTCCTACCATGGTTGCTTTACTTAAAAGGAACATCCAGGTTATCAACTCGTTGTGCCCGATATAAGGTGAGTCGGATGAAATGGGAGATCATATATTCTTATTGTGTCACTGGGCCCAAGATGTGTGGAACAAAGTATTCCGGTGGTGCAAGCTATCTACCTTTCGGCCGACTTCAATACGGGATCTTGTGGATACTTACAATGGTTTAAAAGGATCATCAAAATGGAAGAAGGTGATTCAAGCTATTATCCTTGCAATGATATGGATGCTTTAGGAAGTTAGAAATAAACGGATGTTCGAAAGAAAAAAATCCCGTTGAGTACGGTGATTTGTGACATTAAAGTAAAGAGTTTTCTTTGGGTGAAGAATAGAGCAAAGATGGCCAATCTTACTTGGAGGCAATGGGAAGAGTTTGATCTTGTATCATTGGTATTAAAGTAAAGAGTTTCCTTTTGTGACATTGGTCTAAGTCATTGGTATGAGATATTGATGTGGAAATGTATTGAGGTCTTTGGTGATGTATGGTTCTATTTGGTGTAATTTATCTAGCAACTTGCTAGTTATTTAATAAAATTTTCGTTGGTCGTTCAAAAAAAGAATCTTGTGATTTACATATGTTCTCGAGTAGTCGAGTTGAGAAAATAAAAAAAGAGAAATAGAATAAAAGGAAAACCACTTATGTTTTAGAGTTTTTTTAATGGAAAGGAAGTAAGAAAATTGTGTTTTTGATTTCATTTAAGAAGAAAAAAAAGAAAATGTAAGGAAAATGAAGTATAAAATCAGTTTTTCAAATCGGAAGGAAATGAAAAGAAAAGAAAGAAATAAAATAAGAGAGATGAAATGAAAGGAAAAAACGTTTTCTTTATTTTTTTTTTGTTAAATAAACTCGCGAACACAACGTTATTGAAAAGGTTACAGGTCCTCGCAGAGTTGTACATCTACCGTTCAAAAAATCTATTGAAAAAAGTTGGCATTTAACATTCTAAATTTTGTTTTAGGTTTTTCTCTTTTAATTAAAGTTCAACTTTAATTTCCTTTTATAATTTTTTTATAATCTTTTTAGATGATGTTTAAGAGCATCACAATCCGTTCCCTAAATTTATGTGAGTGTATTCCCTATATTATATGTATGGTTATACGTGGTTGTGAGTGAAGGATATGGGAAATTTAATGTTCAATCTGTATTTTTTAGAAACATTGTTCAAAACCGTATAATGTTTTTAATATATTTTAAGTGGTTGTGAGTGGATGAGAGAGAAAAAATAATAATAAAGTTGAAAATGAGGAATAAAAAGTAGTGATTTTTAATGTAATTACATGGATAAAAATAGAAAATGAGTTGTAAATGCTCTAAGGGTGTATTTATATTTATAAATCAATATATATATTGTGACAAACAGAGACTATCCACTATAGTATATTATATGATGTAGTTTGGCAATATGTTTATAGTAAAAATAATTTATAGAAATGCAACCAATATGAAGTGATGATAATAAATTTACAACTTAAATGAAGCACGTTGTATAATTATAGTCACTTTAAATCTACCATGTTATGTTGTTTTGCTTCATATTCTCATGTTTCTTGTTTTTAGAGTTGATTTATGTAGCTTCAAAAGGATAAATGGTGCTAGATGTTTATTTGAAGCCATTTGGGTTGATTTATGTGTTTTTAAACTAAATTTATATAAGCTAGGATCTCTTATTGATAGTCGATTTCCGTCGATTTCTTTATGTTAAATCGAAGCATGTCGGTGGAAATGGATCATTGGTGGTGAGAAATTAGGTTGATGATGGAGGTAGGTGTTGAAGGGGTGATGGGGCGTTCGAAGGTTAGGATCGTAGCGTTCAAACAAAAGGAACAAATAAGGGGTATGTGATTTTATTTAATTTTGTTTTTTTTATTTTTTAAATGGATATTTTAAAAAATAAAATTAACAAAAAAGTTCAATGTATAATATATGTAAGGACCAATTTGGTTATGTTAGAATGAATAATGCAAACCAAATACGGGACCGGGTAAGGAATGGTCAATATAATCAGTCTCATAATGAGGAGATTATTAGAATACTTACAAATCAATTAGGGACGGGGTTCTTATGAGAGACACTAAGAACACAAGTAAGCATTGAGACAGAACCAAGAACAAGAACAAGATAAGTATGGTTTTCAAGAATGTTCTATATTGTTCTCAAATTCTATTACAAGTGTTACAAAGCATAAAAAATACAAGAACCTGAGATACTTTATACTACATCCTACAACCGACTATACTTTAAAAACCAACTGAAAACACTAATGTAGACACAAGATCAATGTACAATCAAAAGGTAGATTGCCTTTGACTTATGACTATGACATATCATAGCTCACATCCTAATCTATTACAAAAAAGATAAAAGATACAAAATATAAAGTTACAGACTCCGAACCATAGTCTATAGTATACTAAATCATGGACATTTTCACCAACTTGTATAAGTTAGTGAGTCTTTAGAGTGGCAGCGGAAAGTTGGTCAGCTTTATGCAAAAGTTGATAAGAGAAAAAATGTCTTCTCTGTCTTTGAAAGAAATCAGTTTTTAGTCTTTTGGCTTTGGAAAACTTTGTCTTTGAAGCTTCGGAAGACTTAATCTTTGTCTTTGGAGATTTGGTTTTTGGCTTCGGAAAAATTTACACCTAGAGTATTTTCTGTGAAACTTCCAAGTAACTTCTACTCTACATTTCATGCATGCATGTGGAAGCTCTTTGGTTGTTTTGGCTGCATCAGACTTTCAAGTATAACCTTACACCAAGTGCATAATTTCAAAAACTTAAGAACAAAATCTTATCTGAAAATACCATAGGACCATCCGTGTAATTAACACTAAAGCATTAATTTATTTATTACCCTATGTATTTAAAAACCAACATAAGAAATAGGGAAGTTTTGTAGTTTTTGGATTGGCCACAAAACCTTTTTTATATTAGTCACATTATGAATGAACCTAAATACAACAAGAATTGTCCTTTTTTGTTTCTATTAGTTAATATGTCAGTTAACATCTGCACCGCCTAGCTTATTGTTGAAGGGTTTTGGGCGATGGTGTTTATGGTCGGTTCGATTCACTTCCCTCTCTGTGTTGATGACTATTTATATTTATTGTAGGGTTTATTAAAAAATCATGTCCACTCTCGATGATGATGTGTCTTCATCTAGGGCTCGAATTTGTTGTTATGGTGCATCGATTTTACCTTTTGTGTGCTCATGAGCTATCTTATTTTCCAAATTAATAGTTACATGTTGATTTATTTTAATCGACATGTTAGGTGTAATTGACGCATTCAGGTACATCAGTTTCAAGTTGAGAAAATCAGGTTTTGTCAAAATTTGAATGGATGATTGGATATATGATTGTAGTTGATATATATATTAGTTTCTAAATATGTATATGATGCAGTTATTCATTTGGTTTATTCAATTATGTGCAAATAATTTGTGGGTTCTGGGATCGGTTTCTGTCAGTTTGGATTGGGTAGCTTGCATATCGTCGCTTTAACTTACTAATTTTGTCGTTTACTTTGTTTGATAGATTAATAGTTACCTGTTTTTGCCTAATAATCAGGGACGTTAAAGTGATATTTTGATAGTGGTAGGTTATGGTAAAAAGAAAAACATTTACGTAAATCCACGATTTCTAGCAATGACGTTGATGATATTCGAAACTTAATATGAAGAAACAAACTATTAAAATAATCCATGTCGAAATTTTGATAAAATAAGCAAACGTTGAAGGCACATACGTTTAAAAAACTGATATATAAACTTTGAATTAACATAAAATAAACCAATATCAAAGAACACTGATAAATTAAAAAATCAACAAAAGATTTCAGAACCGCACTTGCAATGACTACATTAAAGTTTGGACTAAATTTACAATTTTCAAAATTTGGGAATCAAAAGTGCAATTTGGTCAAATCACATGTACCATTTATACAATTTTCTCAAAAAATTATAAAGAAACCATGCAACTAAAGGGTCGTACATCATGTTTCAAAAGTATGTAAAGTTGTACTATGAACTTGAACAATACTTTTATCAGGCATGCTTTCCAACAAAAATATACACACATAATTGTAAACATACAACACAGACAGTTTAATCGAGATAATCTAAGAACACAAATTTCCATCCAGACAACTTATAATCCATACCTCAACCCACTGATGCGTAGAATCAAAATTAAGTTTTGTATTGTCCAGACAATTACTTTAGACTTTTGAAAGTGCCAATAAACATCATGGGTTGTAGTGATTGGGCAGATTTTGGATGAGAGATTAAGTATAGAGTGATGATATGTCTAGATAGATGGAAAAAGGTGGGATAGTAAAGATCAAGAGGATATCATACCTAATTTTTTGTTAAGTCCTAGTCGTGTCAATGGATGGAGTGACTTTAAGAAGTATGTAGATAGGTTGAATGAACTTGCACATAACATAGTTATCATCTCCCACTGAGCAATTGTTTCTACTTAAAGAAGATGAAACGGTAAAGGAAAAGATAATGGTGTTATATGAATACTTGGTTGATCCATATGAAGAGAAAAACCATAAGAAATGTTAGGATATTAATGGATACATCATTAGTTCAACTATCCTTGACGTCCTTTTCTTTTCCTAAAACAAGAGCTCTATTTCCTCTTTCAATACAACCAGTGAAGAACGGTTGCCACTGGTGAAGGCCAAAAGAAGCTAATGCAAGTTGCTACTGATGGTAACTTGTTATTGATGGGAAGTTTATACTGATAGAGTAAATTACCACTAATGGGTAATTTACCACTCACAGGTAGTTTACTACTTTTAAACTATAACTTGCCATTAACGGTAAGGTTATAACTAAAGACGAGCATTTTCACTGATGTGGAAAAGTTGCCACCAAACAGCTTAATTTATTTTATGATGATACCTTATTATGATGAGGTTATGCATCGTTTTCATGTGTCATTTTCATACTTCCGCATGACTATAAAATAAGGTTACCATGGAAGAACTATTGCTACTAATGGTAACTTATTAATCGTGTGTATTTTTTACTAACTGAGTAAGTACCACTGATAGTTATTACCACTGATGAAAACCAACTATAACTTGCCATTAATGGTAAGTTAATATTGAAAATGAGCTTTCTCCCTGATGTGGTCATTTGTCACCAAAAACATTTTATTTTGTTTATGAAGATACCTTGATATGATGAGGTTATGCATCACCGTCTGTTAGATCGAGGTTGTAGATTAACAAAGCTTTTCTATTTGATCAGAAGTTAACAAATGTGAAATCTAAGTTAATAACTTACTAACAAACATAAATACTCTGAGTAAATATAAGTACACAAGTTATTCTTTTAAAGTATTCACTTGATTAATCGAAACTGAGTACAAAGAGTAATATTCATCAGATACATAAGTGGCTTAAACAAGCTTACCTCTACTATACAAGTATGATGGTTTTATACTATGAAATCTAAAGAATAAGAATAACTATTCTACGTTCAGAATGTACAACAACACAGATTATCAGCATATCGGAGTTAGGTAGCTTCAATACTATATTGTCTCCAAAAGACAGAACATAACAATCGTCGGTACATACAGTCTTGTCTTGTGTAACAGTTTATCAGCATCTTATGGAGTTCAGTGCTGATCAACAACAGTCGATAGGCAACTCATCTGTTAAGTTGATCGATAGTGGTTCAACATATGTTGATCGACAACCATTCAACACATCTTACTCATTAGTTGATTCAACACTTAACAGCTTCGAACAAGAAGATTTAAACGTATAGCTTTTTTAACTCGTTCCTGATGAAGAAAAACCAAAAAAAAATCAAACAAAAAACACAGTTATCCATACCAGTTTCCTAGGTATGGAGTCACATCGGTTGTTTGGCAAGGTTGTTCGCTTGGGGGTACTACTCCCCAAGGAGCTGAAAGAAAAACGTGAAGTCTTTTAGTTTTAGTTCAGTTTTTGGAAAATTGACAGAATTCAATAGTTGACGACCAGTGTTGAAATCTTGAGGTTTCGGTATCTTCATCCTGTTTATAGATCAACGCCATCATATGCAAGTTCACACAACATTTCACGACCCTAAATGGGACTTTATGTGTCTTGTTGGTTATTTATTATTGAGAGTTCAAAATATGAAAGTTCTATAGAATTGCATAACACTAAATGGTCTCATTTGTAAACTCGTGAATGATAATTTCAAAGAAAGTTCTTATCACCTTGATCATAACACCTATAAATAAATTATTTCTTCAATTTTAACCCGTACCTTTATCTTACGAGCATTGGATTCGTATTGAAGCTTTTGATTCTAGATACCATACGATTAACACTATTGTTCATATTCTGATTGAACTTGATGTAAAAATAAACTCACTAAGTTGATTAATTTTACATCAGCTTGATCATAACACTATTTTATTTAATGTTAATCTATAACATTATCTTATGAGAATTTTAATTATATTAAAGCATCCAATTCTCGATACCATAAGATCAATACTATTGTTCTTATTATGATTAAGGTTAATGAAACAGGAAACTCACTGAGTTGATTAATTTTAAATTTTCACTACAACTAAACCTGACTCGTTTATAAAATTTATATACATATATTTTATTTGAATTTAATCATGTGTCTTAGTTATGGTTTGCACTAGGGGTGTTCAAATTCGGATATCCGAAATTCCGATATCCGAATTTCGGATATCCGAAAATTTCGGATAGTGAATTTCACTATCCGAATCCAAATCTGAAATTTCGGATATCCGAATTTTGGATATCCGAAATTTCGGATTCGGATTCGGATATCCGTTCGGATATCCGAATTCAAAGAAAATTTGTATTATTTAATAAATTTTATAAAAATATAATAATTTTTATTGAAGTTTTTATCGGATATCCGAAGTTTTTTATTAAAATGTCTTAAATATCTAAAAACATCCGAAATATTTAATTAAAAATTATTATTTTTAAATTTTTATAAAAATATTTTGGATATTTCGGATATTTCGGATATCCGAAATATCCGAAAATTCTGAAAATCACTATCCAAATCCGAATCCGAAATTTCTGATATCCGAAGTTCGGATATCTGAATTTTCGGATATCTGAAATTTCAGATATCCGAATTTTGGATTTTCGGATATTTCGGATTCGGTTTCGGATTCGGATATTTTTTAACACCCTTTGTTTGCACAGCTTGCATCATTCATATTGACCAATGAATGTGGCCTTATCAGTCAACCTTAATTTAAAGGACACAACTGAACTTAAACTCAACCTTAATTTAAAGGACACAACTGAACTTAAACTATTTACTAAAACTTAACATCATTACACCTAAAAAGACTAAAACAAAGATATTTATATGTGTTTCAATAACCCTAATTTAGAGCTAACCAAGACTTTAGTGTTGGTTTAAGCCCTAATACACTTAGAAAACTCAAATGTTTTGTTTTGCTTCAATACATACTTATTCCATTCATAAACTTCAAACTTACATAAATAGGAACTCATATAACATGAACAAAGGAACTAACTACCAACTAAGACAGATGATCTAGACACAATGCATGCATAACTAAAAACTAATAACTACCCTATGACTTAGTAAAACTTAAACTGCATAAAGAATTAAAAACTCCTTAAATTGCTACCTACTCGATTACCCAAAATACTGATCCAATTCCATGACCCGTAATGGAAGACATGAATTTAAACACATCAAGATTAACCCTACACCCGCCCATTAATCTTAAGTCGGACCTGCTTATTTCTCTTTGATCGAACAACACATGTTGTTTACCTTAATCGACTTTACACGAAACCACTAAGGTTTTCAATCTTGGTCACATGATCATTGTTACTTTCCGATTAAGTCACACACGCAACTAAAGCTTTCAGTCAGTCCCAAATAGTTGTTTCTCACTACACATATGATAACACACTTATTTTTGGTTAAAACAAGCATACTAGACACCTTGCAATTTTGATAATGTAACATCGTGCATTTTCAGTAAATATAT